>CAJUYI010000117.1:97502-114527 GCA_910591695.1 Galerucella pusilla
TTTTTACAAAAATAATTTTTGCATTAGAATAATGACCAGGCGTACATTGCGACAATCCAAAAAGATATTAACTAATGTTTTTTAAGCATTGCTCCACTGCTATTAAAACGGCCCGATTTTTTTCTGTATTATTAAATAATAATGTAAACAAAAAACCTGTTATACAGAATGTACTAAAGTTGGGAAATAATAGCTCCGCTCTACAAAAAGAAACTTTTTTCTGTGCCCTGGATATCATCGCGAATTTTAACGTTTTCAAATGCCCATATTACGAATATATTCATGAAAGTTCTCAATGTGCTATCAGGGTCGATGGGATTGTCAAATAATAGCAGATTACTGCTGGTCTTTGAAAAGAGATTGTCTCCTGAAAAATTATAAAAGAAAAGCTCATAAAACAAGTTTTATGAAAATATTATAGTATAATATATTTTCGACATTCTCCTCTTTTTTTTCTTCGTTGTATCCTAATTTTTCAAAACATAACTGTCATTATAAATATATATGTTATTTTCTTTCTGGTTTTTTTATTTTTGTAATGTTTAATGAAAATGAAGATTAAAAACAATCAGAGCCTATCTTACAAAATCATTGATAGTTTCATGAGTTGTGGAAATAAATAGACCCAAAATCATTTTCATATCTAGGGCAACAAACCACTCTAGACCAGTATAATGCCTTATAAGAATTTGGTGCCTTACCCCTATTTTAACAAACTATTTATATGCTTTAAAGTTAGAAACTAAGAAAATTTTAAAATGGTGTTTTTGTTTACATGCTTTCGCTACAAGCAAATTTTTATTTTGTTGCTACTTTACATACATATCTAGCATAATTATTCATTTTTTGACTAAGCTAAAAGAAACATAATATTGCTAAGTATACAGGGTGTAACAAAAAGGCAGGTCATAAATCATACCACATATTCTGGGGCTAAAAATAACTCGATCCACCCCATGTTACCCTAGTGCAAATGTGCATGCGAAAAAAGGAATCCTTGAGACTGCAATTAGATATCGTCAGAAGCCATTGCTTTTCCAGAATATTCGGTTTTCGTTAGTAAAACGGTGCCGACTGTGTATTCAAGAAAATGTGGGCCATTTCGAACATCTAATAAAAACTACACATTTGTAAATAAATAAGATTCAATCAAAAATTTGGGACACTCGAAAAACTTAAAAATTCATTGACTTTAATTTTTGTTACTCTAAATTTTTGAAGCATAATGAAAAATAGGCAGTATCTCGATAAAAACTGATAATTGTAAAAAGTACTAGAGGGCATAAAAGTTTCAAAAATAATGTGTTTGAATAATGGTGCCACAATAAGCACTAAATTGTAACGTACACAAAAATTTTGAGGGGGTTTAGGGGATCTCAACTCCCATAAATTTTTAACGGGGTGCAATGATTCCTTAATTTTTTTAAGATGCTCTCATCATGAGAAATCCACTTGTCAACTTTCATTATAATATGTCGAACAACTGTCGAAATATTAGAAAAATCAATTTTCATTTGGTAATTTCGATGGGTTGTAACTTTTTTCGCATGCACATTTGTACTAGTGTAACTTGGGTTGGATCGAGTTATTTTTAGCCCCAGAATATGTGGTATGATTTATAACCTGCCTTTTTGTTACACCCTGTATTGCACATAATAAGTACTGATAGTACAGTCAATTATACCAATTATTATAATTTATACGTGCGCATATATTATATTTTATGCATGCACATAATATATTATGGTTATACACTTAGCAGATAAGATTTCATTGTACTGACATTTTAATTTTTTTAAGCGACATTAGTGTCAATTCTACAAGAAGTGTTTTAAAATTATAGACACGCAGTTATATTTACGAAATTTCCGCTATTAGAAATGGTTTAATCAAGACGTTCGCAAACTTTTTTTTCATAGACCACTTTCAAAATTTTGCTGGCTACTGCTCTACCCTATTCCCAAAACACCACACAAAAATGTGATTAGATCTAACTATGGAAATTTGCGTTACGGCTGAGTCCCAACTACGAATTACAGTTCTCGAAAAAAGAAAGGTGAATATTAATTGGGATATTAAAAATTAAAGTTTGTCAATCAAAAAAGTTATGCCAAATATTTATATATACTATAAGGGGTGCAAGTAACATTTACTAGAAGAGAACGATTTTGCGACAGAGCGATAGCGGTAATTGATACTAACGTCCATCAAAACAGTGTCAAAATTTCCCAACTGCTTTTTAGAAATTAAGGTATAATAATGTATAGACTTTGGTATAATATTTAGTTGGACGTCACCAGCTTGTAGAAGCAACACAACTTCTTTATTTCTTATTTAAAAAAACGGTTTGTCGCAATTTGAGGTATTCTTAAAGAAAATTATTTATCTACATGCTAAATATTAATATCTAACCAATAAAACATCATCGGGGATTGTTTTCTTAATGTTTTCATGACATTTTATTTGACTAGCTCAATTAAACATCGATTACGCGGGATTGACGTAAAAGGTAATAAACATATGCCAGGGAGTGTTCATATTCAATATAAAACCTCGATTAATTCCGATGTGGTTAATTCATGACTAATACTTTTTGCATTATTTCGATATTTTCCTTGTTTACTGAATAATATTCAATGGAACGATGTATAACGGAAAATCCGTTAAACTGCACAGAGAAAGTTAGTGGAGGAAATTTCCGGTTTCATCATATTTTTGAAGTGTGCGTGAAAGCTTTTTTTGAGTATCTTTTTTGTGTGTTTTGGAAGCCGTTCTAATGCCGGGAGCAGTGCAGCCTATTGGCTTATTGTACTCTACTCCCACATTTAGTCCACCCATCCAGTTACCCCCGTACCTTCGAGTAGGTAGACGATATAGGTCCATTGGATGTGTGCCATATACTTCAGGTGGCACATTGGCTTCTCCGAAAATTGTTTGTCTCCTCGAGTCCAGCGCCTCACAGTCAGATAAGATATGGGTTACGGTCTCAGTCTCCATGCCACAATGTCAGCAACTAATGTCTCCGTTATACAGTGCTATTCAAAAGTGCCCTCCCCCCCTCGTATCTTTTGAACGGCTACACTTACACTTGGAAAATGAAAATAAAGTGTTGTAAACTTCTCTACGAATAGTAACAGGTATCTCATTTGAAAGGCATTGACATTGGCTACATAGACATATTAATTTTGTTTGGGTTTAAACTAATTTTGACGGGTAAATTAAATAAATACCAAAATTATTGAAATTATTTTTTTAAATTTAATTAATCAAATATCAACAATGGATTCTTATAGCAAGTGTTCGAAATGTGCTCCGTCTACTTCCTGACAGTTATACATCCTATTAGTAAACTCTTGTCGTACTCGTTCGAATGTGTCAGCTGTCAGCTGAAATTGCATTGCATTCTTCAATAATTCTTTCTTTCAAAACGCCAATGCTATCTGGTGCCGTAGTATAAACCTTGGATTTCAAGTACCCCCATAGAAAAAAAACTAATGGTGTCAGATCTGGTGACCGAGGTGGCCATTCTATAGGACCTCGCCGGCCGATCTATCTACCTCAATATTCTTCATCCAGGTAACGTCTTACTGCCCCATAATAACGTGCAGGAGCACCCTCTTGCTGAAATGTTATTTCCAGACGGCCGAATTCATCTGGATTATCTTCCAGAATTTCAAGAATTAACGGCTCAATTGCATTTTGTAGCATCTCTTCATCGCTTAAATTTGAATTCTGGAAGACGGGACCAACTATGTGGTTTCCCAAAATACCTGCCCAAACATTGACCTTTTCTGGAAATTGGGTATGTTGTTCACGAAAGGTGTGAGGATTTGTGTCACTCCAATACCTTACATTTTTTGTATTCACATTTCCATTGAGGCAAAATGTACTTTCGTCACTAAAACAAATTGTTTTTGTGTAATGTGGGTTTTTACTAATTTTATTTGTCATACAGTCACAGAATTCGAGTCTTCTGTCGGGGTCGTCATCCGAAAGGTGGTACACCATTTTTAACTTGTATGGATGAAATTTATTTTTAGCCAACACTCTCTGTATTGTACTTTTACTTACTTCACAGATAGACATAACTTTAGTTGAAGAGGAAGTAGGGCTTACTACCACTTCAGCAACTATATAAATTTTTTTATCATCACTAAATGTTGGTCGACCAGATCGTTTGGCATCTTGAACACTACCTGTTGCTTCAAACTTGTGAAGAAGCTCCCTCAAATAAGTTCTCGAGTTAAGGTATTTCTCATTAAATAAACGTTCCGCTTCATGGAGATTCTTTCTTTATTAAGATAGCTGCTACTTAGTCGGCTTGAGTACGTACCATTCTGACTATGTAAACTCTTAAACGTCTCGTTAAACAATAATAAAAAATTAAATATTTGAGCTATTTAGAAAAATTTGGCAAAGCAACAAAAAATACTATTAAATTAAAAACGTCAATTTTTTTGACAACTAACCATAGGCGGACTGAAAAATCTTCAATATATAAATGTGAAATAATAATTTTATCACCGTCAAAATTAGTTTAAACCCAAACAAAATTAATATGGCTATGCAGCCAATGTCAATGCCATTCAAACAAGATATCACTTGCCATAAGGTCCTATTCAAAATTATTGGCTAGAGTGGCACTGTGACGTCATCTATTACTATTACGTCACCTATTACCATTCGTAGAGAAGTTTATAACACTTTATTTTCAACTTCCAAATTTTATGAATGTAAGTGTATTCGTTCAAAAGATACGAGGGAGGGAGGGGACTTTTGAATAGCACTATATATTTATACATTATTTTTGAAGCACAACTCCTCCAGGCGTTTAAGAATATAGTTTAGGGCCCTTGCCCTATTGCCCTTGCGGCTATTTAAATCTGCAAGGGCTGCCAGGCTGTCAGTTAGTATGTTTATCCTATGAGTGTCAGTCCTATGTTTGTTAATTCTGACACATTCTAGGATAGCATAAATTTGTGCCTGAAATACAGAGGTATGTTCTCCCAATGAGAAAGAGCATCTTGTGTTTCTCCTTTCACTAAACACCCCTGCTCCTGTCCCTTCCCCAGTTGTGACCCGTCTGTGTACCAGGTCTCTCCTCGGGGAAACTTAGTCTGCTTGGGTCTTTCCAGTCCTTTCTATTAGGTTTGTCTACCTCATATTTAGGACTGGGGAGAAGTTTAGTGGCCATATAGTATCTTAGTAAATCTAGTTCATTCATTTCTCAAATGTGGTTAAAATTTACTTTTTCACCTTCAGCTGTTCAAAAGTTATAAGCAGGTAATAAGGTGAAAATATGAGTGTACATCCGATATATTTATTATATTTATGCAAATGTTTTTTCATTCCAAAATACTCGAGGTATAAGTTCAAAAATATTTCAACTCTGTCTACTAAAAGAAGTGATACGCCTATGGATCGCGAATTCTTTATTATTTTAATACTATTTCATTCATAAAAATAGACAATAGTAAATCTTTAAAGATTTCAAACTACGAATACAAAATTTCAATTCATCAATAAAATGTATGTACTTATTCCCCACTGTCGACCGTCCTTGTACATAATAACTATTTTGATAATTAGCTAAAAGTGCACTTATATTCCACTACTCTATAAACCATAACTTGAGGAAAAATAGTCAGTCAAAAATGAAGTGGTAGGTAATGACGAAACGCGGGAATTAACACTGCATCTTGGGAATACCCAGTGTTTTTACGGGTAAATACAATCTTTAATTGGAAAGTCTTTTAGTCTACCTGATTCTCTCGACGAAACTGGAGGTCCTAATTTTAAAACCAGCCTGTCCAGTGCAATTTAGTTTTAAAAAAATCGTCTGTGAATTTGTGTTTTTCTGACAGCTCAAGTAGTGATTTGTACTTTTTACATTTTACGGAGTATTAAAAACAAAAGTGAGTATTGAATTGGAAAAATCTAAAAAATTAAAAAAATATATTATTGTTCTTACCATAATCATACAAGTTGCTACAGTGCTAATGAAATTAAGTCTCCTAGTTATAGGTACCTGTTATTAATTTGAAATTGGAACCTTGTTTGCGAATTGAATGAGAATTTTAAGTGTTTCCTTTTAATATAAAGTTGTACAAAATTAAACCATCCTTTATTGGTTATACGTGATTTGCCTATAATTTTTCATTTGTATAATATAATTTATTATCCTTATATCCTTGTCCTCGTTAAAACAAAAACAATAATAATTTTATTGTCTTTACATTTTCCAGGTGAACCATGACAACGGAAAAATCCAACGGTATTCCATGCATAGAATTTAGCTCTAGGTATGTATTGTTATTTTATTTATTTATTCATATAAAATGCTTTGTCCTGAATGACTGACTGACGGATCAACGCAGAACCTAAACTAGAGACATAGAGACAACCACTGATCGTAAAGACCTGAAACTAAGAGGATGTGTTCGTTGTGTATCGCATAAATAAAACATACTTCTTATGGTGTGTCGTAGGCATCCCCTAAGAAACCCCCTTCTAGCGGGAGGCAGGAAACGTGGGCAAACTTTGTAAGGGACAACGTGACTACTTAAAATTTTGCATTTAGTACAGGAAGTGAAGCATTTTGGCTCGCAATTTTTTCGTCCAGCATGGATTTACTTGAAACTTCCACAGAACGTGGAGGAAAGCCCAAGAATCATTTTCTATATCATTGTACGTTGAAACTTTGAGGGTAGTTGTCACACCATCTCGAGGGTGAAGATTTTTTTAAAACCAATATGGGCTCAGGATGTGGAATTTACTCCAGATCTCTGAATCTAAACATCAAATGGGCGATGGGCTGTAATGTTAACGTTGCTCAAACAGAGCTCACTGCTATCTACATCGCCGCAAAAGAGATTACCAAAAGAAACACCACAGGTAATAAAATTCCCATCCTTGCGGATAGTAGACAAGCACTACTAGCCCTGAACAGACCACGTATCACATCAGGCTAGGATCAAGGGCTACAGTAAATCGAAAGGTAATCACATTGCCGACTCACTAGCCAGGAAAGCAGCCTCCCAAAAACTCTTGGGACCTGGCACGTTCATTGGTCTGTCGGCGTCGGCTATGATTGACCTAATAAAGGAACACTCCCTTGATAAGTTTGAGGGTAGATGGGACGATGCAGAAAGTCCGACACTCTCTCAATTTAGGTTTTATGTATTCGGCGAGTACAGGCTAACACAAGCCAGCATGAGGGAGCTTACTTCCGGCGACGTTATCGCCTACTTCAAACAAGTGGGCTGGATGACGAGCCATAAGAAAGTCTGAACCTCAGAAGGATGCACAACGGGCCAATTGTGTCCTAAGTGCTGTGGGGGTCACCCACCCTTCAAATTCTTACAGATACAGATAGTGTTGATTTCTCATATTAAAAGTAAAGATGCATTTTCCAGGAGTTATAATTCCTCGCAACTCACTCACTCAACACTTACACAAGGAATTTCCTAATCTGAGATCTAAGTACCTACTCGCAAAGTAGAGGTATTTTTTTTCTATTTTTGAGTTAATATATTCAGAAAATTAATCATCAATAAACGAATTTCGAGTAGGATGTGATTTGCAGTTTTCTCTTCTACGTGACATAATCTGCACATTGTTTTGTCTGTCAAACCCATTAGGTTTGCGTGACTGTTAAGCTTACAGTCTCCTCTTAACATACCTACTATGGCTTTGACAGCTTTCCTGTCTTTGTTTTTTAGGTCTGCCGAATATCCTCTAATGAACTGTTTCGTCTGTCTATGTCCCATCGAGATTACCTATCATTCCAGAGATTTCTGGGCCACCCACTTCCTTGTGGCCATATTTATTGTAGACTTTATTCCGGTCCAATGAATGGTCCAATGTTCATTGCCTGGCAGTTTCATCCGCCAATTCGTTATGCCCTTATGATGAATCTCGTTCCCTGGTACCCAGGCTAACATGACCTTGCAATGGTCTCCATGTGCGTTTAAGTCATCTATGTAACCCCATACTTGCTTAGAATTGACCTCTATGGAATCAAGTGCCTTCAGATTCGTGAAAAAAAGGCTTCATAGGCTTCGCACACATGCGCTGTGAGGGGTCAGCTCGGCCCTGAGTGCCGCTTGGCTATCGGTGAAGATGGCAACTGAACGGAATGCTCTCTCCCAGAATATCTTATTCTACCCTTACATTTCTCTCTCCACGAACGACCTGCAGTGCTGTTATTCCAGTACTCGATAAAAAAGAAAGTATTAAAAAGGATTGTATAGAAGTCGAAATTTCTGTTATTTTTTACATCACTGTTTATAATTTATAATTTATCTTCGTATTTTATTCGCCACCACAATTAAATGATTCGAAATATTTTTTAGCGCGGCTCAAATTATATGTTTAGTAATATTAAATGACTTGGACTTTCTAAAAGTTGGATATTATAATCCTGATATGAATTACATCAGCAATCGTATGAACATTCTCTAGTAATTACCACTTTGTTAATATAAGTTTGCAAAAATATATTGGTTATCTATATCCGTGATGTTATTTAGGTGCTATAATATTTAATATACTTTTGTATTTACACAAGAAATATTTTCATAATAAAAATGTTATAGCTGGAATAATCCCACCTATCACCACATTCAGCTCTGATTCAAAAAAGTCAACAAAAGATTTATACTGGTGTGTATAAAATATTAAGTATTTCGGATTTGATTCTTTGAATAGCTGGGTAGATATATTGACTCACAGCTCCCTGTAAAGCGTGCTATCAAGGTTGGTTCTATCGTGCAGATATCTCAACCCCGTTTATCCTAGAATTGTAATTCAATCTGTAGTAAGACCATGAAATTAGAATGTAGTACACAAAAAACATAAAAATCGAATGAATTATATGCGTTTTTAGTAGTAAAAAGTGTTAAAATTGGATACATTCTTACAATTTTTGTCAATTTTCACCGTGATTAGTTGCTTTTATGAATCTGAGGCGTCGACATTTTCATCATCATGCAGCTATCGATATTTTGGTGATAATTTTTTACTGAATATAGTAACCAATCAAATTACTTAATTTTAAGTCATGTGTCAAATTTCGTCCAATCACCTCAGGATTACAGCGATTATTTTTTTCACTTGTCAAAATCTGAAATTTTGGTGGTTTTAACTAATAGCAATACATTATTCTAGCCAATAATTCGGTATTATACTAACAATTCTGCTTCCTCATCGATAATATCTTGTTTACTTTTAATTTGTCAGTATTGACAACCAAAAGTGCTTCGAAGTTTATTTAGAAATGAACACAAACCGATTCAGTGCCATCACCAAAAAGAATATTCAACATTTAATACAAAATTCCACTCCGAATTTAGATAAAATCCCTCGTCCTAACGGACTCGTGATTTTATCAATCGGTTTGTTCTCATATTTTTACCAAATAAACAAGGTTTCGTGGAAAAGAAAAAATTATCGTGGTATTACCTTTGATTATTTCACTCAATACAAAATACGCGCCTTCGATTGGTTTAAATATGAGGATTGATATCTGAGTACACCATGTTTTCGATTTTGTATTTCGGCACCTGATTGGATACATGCAATTTTCCTATCTGTGCGTTGTGTGCTGTATCAAGAGATAATCTTGACAAATACAACTCGTGTAATTAATGATTATCGAAAATTTCTTCTCTTTTTCGAAACAAATTGTTGTTTTAGGAAACCACACTCGCGCTTACGCGCTCGTGCTGTTTCCAAACAACAATTTGTTTCTCAAAATCGAAGAAATTTGTATTTCGATAATCATTAACACACTTGTTGTATTATTATCGATCATTTTTTACTGAATATAGTAACTAATCAAATTACTTAATTTCAAGTCATGTGTCAAATTTCATCCAACCACCGCTGTGTTACAGCGATAATACCCTACATGTGGTGTTTTCAGTTTGGTGTTTATTTTTTATTAAAAATTAATTAAACGTCAAACTGACAACTGGATTGAAAATGTCGCGAATATTAGGTATTGCATCTAACGATTCAATTAATTTACCAATTATACTTTTCACAACTGTAGTTTTAAATAAAAATGAATACTATTTGATTAAAATTGATAAAGTTTGTATTGAAAATTATTAAACATCAGATTGGCAATCAATTTTTTGAAAGCTACAAAGTGAAAAATTATCTTATCGAATACTACTCGGGTCTTGATAAATAGAGATTTCTTCAAGCGTGTTGCTCAAAGATAATAGCCCTCGGCCTGCGGCCTTGGGCTATTATCAAGCAACACGCTTTCAGCATTCTCTATGACAAAATTATCTTGGTATTATCAAGACCCTAGGGGTATTACTACTGATAATACCCTACATGTGGTGTTTTCAGTTTGGTGTTTATTTTTTATTAAAAATTAATTAAACGTCAAACTGACAACTGGATTTAAAATGTCGCCAAGATTTGGTATTGCATTTAACGATTCAATTAATTTACCAATTGTACTTTTCACAACTGTAGTTTTAAATAAAAATGAATAATATTTGATTTAAACTAATAAAGATTGTATTGAAAATTATTAAACGTCATATTGACAATCAATTTTTTGATATCTACAAAGTAAAAAAGTATCTTATCGAATACTCCTCGGGTCTTGAAAAATACTCAAAATTTTGTCATAGAGAATGCTTCAAGCTTGCTGCTCAAAGATGATTATCAAGCAACACGCTTCCAGCATTATCTCAGTATTATCAAGACCCTAGGGGTATTAATACTGAAAATTCGTTAGAATATCAAAATGTTATCTCTCTAGTGTGAAAAATTTTGTCCAACACTTTCACTTAGTATAAAAACAAGGCGGGGGACTTAACTAAAAATGCAATAAAGGCATAAATAAATCCAGTTTTGTCATATTTGCGAATATGTTACACTTCAAACACTTATAATTATTGATTGATAAATCAGGTTTAATTACAATAATATCATCACTTACATTAGCCATATCTTTGGTTCCATGCCAAAAATTTAATGTTAAATATTCTGTCCTCTTAAAAGTGAGAAACCGTTCAGCTTATTCCGTAAAACCAATGAATAATAGATATAATATTATTTCTTGTTTTTTTATTTCAGAATAAATTTACCAAACAATGACCAACTTTATACAATGGATATGGAAAAAAAAGAATATGAACCATATGCAAACAGAGAGCTACAACATCCAAATACGTGAGTAAACACTTTATATGACACAGTTCAAGTGTGTATTTTGATTTTTGATAAACAAAGAAATAAAATTTCTCCGGGTGCCATCTTATACTTGAATCGAAGACAATGAGAATGGACCAAATAACCATAAAATCAATTTGATACTTCTTTGTAATTCCTCAAACATACATGGAAGAACATGAGCGAATCAAAGCTTAAATACACCAAAAGCAAATTAAAAATTCTCAAGTCTAGTAGATGCAGTAAAAAAACATTGACAAATTCCACGGTCTCGGGATATTACCATCAAAGATTACATTCTCTTATTTTTTTATTTTAGATATTTCGGAGCGGTAATACATATAATAAAAGGCTCGTTAGGAATAGGAATTTTTTCAGTACCTAGAGCCTTTAAAACAGCTGGACTACTAGTAGGAACTATAGGAACTTTATTTGTAGGGATATTATGTACATACAACGTGCATTTATTGGTAAGTGAAAGATTATTTAAATAATTAAAATTACAAAGTACTATCCCAAAAAATGATTTAATTACAATTACATTAAAAAATAAATTATCAATTACAAGTACAGCTCCTCCACAGATATTGCTGCTTTTACAATTCCAAATTATTCTAAGAAAAAATGAACTTAAATACAATTAAGAATTAGGTACATGAAAAAGAGTAATGGTGATTATATTAATTACATTTCAACTAGAATTACCCAGCACTAACTTGTTATGCAACTCGATGTGAATGGTGGGTTTGAAATTCATCAATTCCAAATACACTTACAATCACGATGTAAATCAGGCTTAAGGTAGACTGGAAGGCTTAAAAATACTGTTGGTATAGTACGTGTTACCCTCAAAAATAACTGTGGATACCATGTAAATATTATATTTCAATGGAAATTAAAACCTTTCATAAGTTTGAATATTTCCGTTGTGTAATAATTGAATTACATGTTCTCATTTTTTTATGATACAAGAAACAGCGTTTCAGACAGAAATTCTTTTTTTTTATATATAAGCATCGAAATGAAATTTATTGCTGAAATGCTATTTTGTCATTAAATGTTTATATTGGAGTCAATACGTACTCTTTAAGAGAAGGTCAAAAACAACTAAATGGTGCCAAGAAATGATTCAGCACATATATGTACAATAAAAATGAGGTTGGTGGTGACGAAAGTTGGATTTACTTTAATGAACCTGGAACTGAAACTACAATTTTTGTAGAAGTATTTCAAGACAACGTAAAATAAACAACAGCTTAATTTGTTTGAAAGCTGCCAAAAAGATAATGTTTTTTTTGCATCGCCTACATTTGCCGTAGTCTAAATTTTTCCACTATTAGTTAAATCAGTTGTGAATTATGTAGCATCATCTTTTGGCAAACGAGTATTTCCTGTAATGGAATGTCCGTAGGTTGTTTCAAATTTCGAATAAAAAAACATCTTCGCATTTATATGCACCACTATTATTTTCAAATTTAAATCTTCATCAAGATTTCAACTACAATATTACTGTAAAAGAATTGATCTTCAAATCACAAAAGAAATCCCCAAAATAATATTAGTGTTGTTCAAGAGATAACCACTTTCGAAACTCTTTGGTGTCCGATTTTTTTTGACGGATAGTGTATAACGAGTTTTACTCATATCTTTTCTTTCGTTAACACCCACTCACTATGTAACCTTTCCGAAAATCGCGATCTTGACAATTATTATATAAACGGTGGACTATTTTTAAATATTTATGAAGATAATATAGAATTGACATTAAAAGGTAGGCCATAACCACACATCATTATTGAAAAAACTGGTGTACATAAGTGGAAGAAAAAGTTATTCATTATTCTAATGTTTTTCACATTAAACTTGATGAAAATGGGTTCCATTTAAAATAATGAAGCCTACATGTGTCATGGGCTACCGGTCTATAAATTTTGTACATAACTTTCGATGAAATACACTTGCAACGCAGAGAAATTCCATGTAAATGTAAAATATATTTTAGGAAAATTTGTATAAAATACAATGTCGTGTAAATTGGGTCTTAGTCTACTTAATAATTTATCAAGTAGAGCTTAAACTGTGTTTTCTTTTAACACCCAGGTACCGATATTATAGGTTCGAGCATCCCACACAATTTGCACAAGGACAAAAACACCTAGTTTAGGATTTTCAGAAACAGTTGAAGCAGTTTTCCACAACGGACCCAGATGGATCCAGCGATGGGCGTCATTCGCGAAGTAAGTATCTCATCACTAAATCTAAGGAAAATATCTCCTTTTGTACTGCAAACAAATTGCGAAAAGTCTATTCGAGCCATGCGATTTACACAAGTGCGATAAGGAAAATATGAGAAAAACCCTTGAAAGAGAGAGAAGAATAATTGTGCGCAGTCAGCTGTTACCAAATGTATTTATTTGTATGAGTTATTCCCAATTTTTGTCGGCAACAATGTTAAATACCAATAATTGTTAAATCTAAAGCAGTGTATAGATTTTATTTATTGCAGATTGTAATTTGTCCATTCATTTTCTTGAACTCATCATCATCATCATCATAATCATAAACCTTAATATACCCAAGGTGTTAAGGTGTTTTGTCCATACAAGGTTTGTACTCAAGTATTTCAGTCGTTTTTATACACAAATTTCGCCCAGCTTCTTCTATTTCGTGCAAGTTCTTTCCCTTTCTTCCAGCTCTTGTTACTTTTTCCCAGGATACCAGCTATTACATCATCCCATTTCCTTCTAGGCCTGCCTCTAGATCTTCTATTTTTTGGTTTGGT
The DNA here is from genome assembly GCA_910591695.1 of Galerucella pusilla. NCBI lineage: Eukaryota > Metazoa > Arthropoda > Insecta > Coleoptera > Chrysomelidae > Galerucella > Galerucella pusilla. The sequence continues at coordinate 111,481 of CAJUYI010000117.1, forward strand.
TTGCCATATCAACTTGACTTGTCTCGAGTTGTCCATTCTTACCATATGTCCAAACCACTTCAGTTGTTGTCGTTCAATACTGTTTATGATCGGCTCGACCTCCAATTCCTTTCTAATAACTTCATTTCTCACTCGGTCTTTTTTTGTGATGCCCTTAATGCCCCTTAGAAATTTCATTTCTATGGCTTGTATTTTACTCTTCTGTTGTTCCGTGAGTACCCAGCTTTCACAACCATAGATTAGGATCGGTTTGAATATGGTTTTCTAGACTATCAGCTTTGTTTTCGTCGACACTTCTTTCTTCCTTACAAGCGTGTTACTTAATGAATAGTACAACTTGGTTGCGCTTTCTATCCTGTTGTTAATTTCCGCTTCGTTCTTCCCGTCTTTGTTTATCAAGACACCTAGATACTTGAAGTTATCCGTTTGTTCTAATTCTTTATAGCTTAAACTAACAACTGTTTGGACTTCGTTTCTACCGATCACCATTATTTTTGTTTTATTCGCATTAATTTTTAGGTTGTATTTCTTCAGTGCTTCATATAATAGATTTAAATTGTTTTGCAGGTCCGTTTGATTCTTGGAACATATCATTAGATCGTCTGTGAAGGCACATTCTGTTATATAGGTTGGTTCTAGATTTCTGTAGCCCACCAGAAGTTTCTTTGCTTTTGCTTTAACTTCCTTCATTACATCGTCTAGTATTTTCTTGAACTATATTATTTTATTCTTATCGGTGTTGTTATCACTTATTTTTCAAAAGTCAATAATATTGCCAATCTCGAATTTCTCCCAATAAATACGGCGTTATCCCGTATTAAAAGTTAAATGCAAAATAAGATAATTATTCCTTAGAAAATACCAAACATTTTAAACTGGCAACGCTGCTTTCATATCAGATTGGTAGCTGGAACTGAAAACACGCCCGACGCTGACTGCGAACGATGATTCTTCTCTCTCTTTCAAGTAGTTTTGCTCATATTTTCCTTGTCATACTTGTGTAAATCGTGGCACGAATAGACTTTTCGCGATCTGTATGTCTGTAGGTACTTTTAATTATCGATTTTTGGTTTTCAGATTTTTTGTGGAGATCGCTCTCAGTTTAACGTATTACCTGTCGGCAGCTGTCTACGTGGTACTTATCTCAGAATCGTTAACAAAAGTTAGTACCGACTGATTTTAAAATACCTATTTTTTTAAGTACATATTTTTTCAGTTACAATTTAGTAAATATTAAAAAAGACAACTTATTATAACATTTTATAATCAATTAACACTATAATTTATTGCCTCTTCCAGCTTGTCTCGTTTTATTACCCACCTGCAGCAGATTGGGGACTTTACTTCAAACTGGCAGCTCTCTGCGTTCTTATTTTTTTATGTCAAATCAGAGAACTGAAACATTTAGTACCACTGTCATTACTAGCCAATATTACTATTGTCATCGCCTTCGGAATCACTCTATACTACATAGCAATAGAGATTCAAGAAGTTGATGTAAAAGACAGAGACCTCTTTACAAATATTACGAGCCTTCCAACGTTTTTCAGTACTGTGCTATTTTCAATTGAAGGAATTGGAACCATAATGCCAGTGGAAAATTCAATGGTAAGCTGTTCTATTTTATTAAAAAACAATAACAGGTTCATTTTAAGTTAGTTTAATTTGTTTATAGTCCAGTAATTAACTGAACACCTGAAAATATCGAAAGCTCCTGAAAAGTCGCTGAAGACTTGGCTCTGGGCTCAATTTTTAGATCACAGCAGGTGTTTTTAAACGAGAAAAATAGCCCCCTAAACCCTGGAAAACGGGTTTCTCGCTAATATCTGGCTAAATATGCGATTTAGAGAATTTTTCTTCCAGTAAAAAATGAAGATCGTCTTATTATCTACCAAAGTGGGTCCCATCATTTTTTTTTTGAAAATTCGATAGTTATTGAGATAATGAGACCTAAAAAGTCTCCTCATTTCAGCTGCCGATGCTCTGCCTGTAGGAATTCTGCTGTCTATGCAGGGGGCGGACCAGTGGCGGCTCGTGAACTTTTTAAGAGAGGAGGCTGGACATTGGACATAAAAATATACTCTATTCAGCCAATTAGTTTAACCTTCGCGCAGCGATCGTACCTGCAGCTACTTCAGTGACAAAATTAATTGTTGCCCAGCAAGAACCACGTGGAGGTATAGGTTTCTCTTGCCAAAATTTTTTTTGTTCACATAATTCAGTGTGCATTGCTATTTTATAAAAAAAATATATTTCACAACTATGTTATCTAAAAGGGTATTTGGAAAAGTCTTTTGAAAAAACATTCGAATAAGCTTTTATTCGTCATGTCGTAAAACCTTGTAAAATTCATGTAAATTGGAAAATCAAATCTCAATTTGACCTTTAATAGGTAGTACCTATCTAAAATTTCATGAAAAAGTTGTTTACGATGTGATTTCTTGTCTACCAAATTATATGGTTTCCTCCTTTTCGCGAGAGGAGCCTCATCAGTTGGAAAATTTTCAAATAAAATATTAAAATGAAATTCTGTATTACGGAAACTTGAAATTTTATCAATGAGATGCTTCAAACGCTTTCCTGAATAAATTATATCAGTGAATTTACGTTCTTAAATTTTAAAAATAACATCAATTTGTTCAAATAATAAAAACAAAACTTAATTATTCCCGCTAATCATCTAAAACAAAACAAGCACTTACGAACCCACGCTCATTCTGTATTCCGTAGTTCGTATTGGTTCGTTTATCATCGCAACTGATGGAAGCTAAGCCTAGCTTATTTTCCCGACATATTCCAACGTTGCCAAGTAGTAACATAACAATATTGAAGTAAATATGTAAATATCAGAAAATAAGAAATAGAAAACTAAAGAAACAAGAAACCACAGACCCAAACCCGGTTGATCAAAGTGTAACTATGTATAAAAATATCAGAAAATAAGAAATAAAAAACTAAAAAAAAGAATAAAACCCAGGACCTAACCGGGTTTCGAACCTACGACCTCTGAGTTGTAAGCTCAATACCTTACCAACTGCGCCAATCCG
>CAJUYI010000117.1:114927-131979 GCA_910591695.1 Galerucella pusilla
TTTTCATAATTTTAATACTTGAGTTTCAATTATGATTCCAATAATAATAATACACGTATTTCCATTATGAAAAACATAATAAAAATTACCAATTTAAAATTATGAAAAACATAATAGAAATTCAATTTACATTATGTATTCAGGTTGCCTATTCTGCAGTAATGCATTTACTATCCGATATCAGGTATATTTGCATTAGATTATTATAGGCAACCTCAATACATAATGGAAATTGAATTTCTATTATGTTTTTCATAATTTTAATTCATGAATTTTTATTATGTATTTCATAATATTAAATCGGCAATTTCTATTATGTTTTTCATAATGAAAATTCCTGTATTATTATTATGAAAAACATAATTTTAATTCATTAACAGAATAATTAGGGAATAAACATTTTTTAAAGAAGAGATATTTTTGTTTATGTTTTTAAAACGATGTTATTAAAATACCAAAACGGCACGCCATACTCTAATAAGCTCCAAAATGATGTGCATTGAAAAGCAATAATTGATAAATTTTTAAATCGGGCCTGTTCTACAGATTGTACAGAGCTTCGAAAACGGCTAAAAAATGTAAATAAACAATCAATTTTATAACAAAACTCAAGAAAGATATTAAAAAAAATTTCTGAGATCATTCAAGACCTCCTAAGGTTCCATTATAAAAAAATAAGGATAAAAGACAATTTTTTTTAAATATGAACAAATTAATGAAATAGTCTCAAAATCTTGTGGAAAAAAACTTTGACCGCTTTTTTAAATATTCAATATTATTAAATAGACTTTTCCTTCAGATTAATATCTAAACTTTCTATACTCCCTGTGGTTAATGGACACCGTCCGAGACCATCTCTCTCTCACACACACACACACACACAGTCTCAAAATGTTGTGGAAAAACCTTTGACCGCTTTTTTAAATATTTTTGTCAAGTACGAACGAGCTGCAAGTCACATGGAATGATAGCTACGGGTCTTCCCATTGCGATGAGCTTTGAATCATCGGGAAATGTCAATTTTTTGCCGAGTTATGGAACAATTCGTCCGCCCCCTGCATAGACAGCAGAATTCCTACAGGCAGAGCAGCAGCTGAAATGAGGAGACTTTTAGGTCTCTTTATCTCGATAATTATCGAATTTTCGAAAAAAATGATAGGGACCATTTCTGTACATAATAAGAAACCAGTAGTTTTCCAGAGTTTAGGGGGCCATTCCCCCCCCCCTTCCGTAAACTCAATCGCTTAAGTTTTTTCTCGTTTAAAAACACCTGCCGTGACCTACAAATTGAGCCCAAAGTGAAGTCTTCAGGGACTTTTCAGGAGCTTTGTCCCTTCATTTACAGGACTATTATATATTCTCATTTTTATTTTAGACTCAACCGAAATTCGTCGGAACTGTCGGAGTATTGAATGTAGCCATGTTTTGTGTTGTAACTATTTATACAGCTATGGGTTTTTTCGGATATTTCGCTTTTGGGAAAGAAACTGCTGCCGCCATCACAAGCAATCTACCCAATGATAAATTGTAAGTAATATGTATCCACATTCATTAAACAAGATGGCAGGAGAAGTAAATATTTGTTTTTATTTTAGAGCAGCTCAACTAGTACAAGCCTGCATATCTCTCACAATGATCCTAAGTTTTACTTTAATCTACTACGTACCAACTGAGATCGTCTGGAATAAAATAGAGCCACATGTATCACCAAAAAAACAGAACGTCACACAGGTCATCATGAGGATACTGACCGTTACTCTAATCATCAGTATAGCTATTGTGGCAGGAAACAGTATGAGTGTTCTTATTGATCTCACTGGCGCGATATTCTTCTCAATTTTGGGCATCTTTATTCCTGCCGTTGTCGACATTGTTATCAACTGGAATGACTGGGGCACTCTGCAGTGGTGTCTTTGGAAGAATCTGTTACTATGCGTTGCTTTCATAGCTGCCATTACCTCGGGAACGTACAGCGCTATAAGTAACATACATATTTCAAAGTAATAAATAAATCTTATTTATATTACTGGTTTTTATTTTATTCCTCAACTGGTTTTACCTTCAGCATTCTCATCTTGAAAAACTGTACAAGTTTGGTTTGTGAGTAGATTATATCACAAGGGAGACGATTGGTCCCGCTGGTCTTACCATACCGGTATGATGTATTAGGTTCTGTTTTCCCATTTTCGGATTTCTTCCTAACTTTGCGATACCGCCTGTAAACTTATATCCGACAATTCCTCCATAACCTGGCAAAATGTTTTAAACTTCAGAGCCTTTAAAGCATTCATTGGTTTCTTCGCGAAAATGCGTTGGTCTTGTCTTGGGCATAGACAAAATAAAAGTTGGGTTTTGATCATTGATAACTGACGTGCTTGTCTCTTTGGTTATTCGTTGTGATTATTTTTATTTCATTTTTCCATTAATTAATATCGTGTTAATTATATGGATAATCTGATCTCTATAGAGAACCTAGTCCTTACAGATTTTTTACTTTTTGATAATTTTGTACAAAATGAATCAATTTTTTTGATTTATTTTCAAATATCTAGCTTTTTTATATTCCTATAGGTTATGTGATTATAAATGTCAACCATCAACCGTTCCAAAAAACACCACGGTCCATGAATTTGCGTACCGTTGAAGTATACTCAAAGACAAAAGTTTGAACCGACCTGTCGCGAAAACGTTACGGTCCCGAGAAATTGTGTAACGTTGTGTCTACGGTACCTTGCAGCAAAACGCCTACTATTTGCCTGCCAGTGCTACAGCATCAAATAGCACCCGCTTGAAACCAAGGACCCGGACCGAAAGGAAATAAGGGTTTCGATTCCGGTTTCGGTCCAGCCTGAGCCTATGAAGTAATTTCGGTTTCAGTTCCGGTATCGGTTCTGAAGAATAATTTCGGTCCGGTTCTGAAATTTTATTTCGGTACAAAACGGTCTTTTTCGGTTTTTGTAGTAGAAAATTTTTGATAACTTGTCAAAAAAATTAATGTTAGCAGTCAATTAGTTTGATATGTATGCTAAATATTACGAGGCTATGAGAAGCTATCCAACAGATATACGGGGTATTTTTGAAAAGTACTACGACGTGACGTTTAACGTGACGTTTGACGCGGCAACGTGACGTGATAGCGTGACGCGACAACGTGACGTGATAGCGTGACGCTTGACGTGACGTTTGACGTGGAGGGGGGTAACCAATAGCAACGGTGGGCGGGGCGACCACAACCGGGGCGGGCGACCAATAGCAACCTCCGATTTGGAAAGTGGAGGGGGGTCGACCAATAGCGCGCGGCGGAGGCGGGGCCACAAGGAAAGTGGAGGGGATGGTCTCAAGTGTCGCAACCCCTGCTACACTACCTATACTTTTTATTTATGAGCATAATAGTCTACATTTGTTATATATATTATACAAAAGAAAATTATTGTTCTCTTCGTTTTCTCTTGAAATAATTCAAAATGGGATTTTCCCTTTCCCTCAAAGGCCTTTTTTGAGTAGCAGCTTCGACTTCAACAGCTTCATTATTTTTCTCAGAGTCTGACTTGGTCTTATCCTTATCATCAGGCAGTGTACCAAAATAATGGTGAATACATAAAAAATATCTAGCTTACTTTTAAGGACAATTTACACAATTTACAAACAGATTTATTTTCAATGGAAATAAACGTAAAATATTCGTGAGCCCCATTTGTGATAATACGCCCCATTGTGGAGGGAAATCTACACACACACGACATACACGAAACTGACGAAATAACGATTCTTTTGAGGTTATAAAATCATCTTCTTTTTTCAATAACTCTGAATCGTGACATTTGGCCCTATTTTTTTTCTCATTTATTTCTCAAGCAATAATTATAAAAACCCAAAAAAACCGATTTTCGATTCCGGTACATGAAAAATCTTAAATAGGGGTTCCGGTTTCGGTCCACCAAAAGATAACTGTTCCGGTCCGGTTCTCGGTTAATAACGGTTTCGATCCGGGTCCCTGCTTGAAACCGACACATGTTCAGGATAATGGGAATTCGAATAAAACCAAACGTTTCCAACTGAAACTTTAATTCAGCTCGACCGAAATTATTACAATTGGTCCGTAATACATAAAAAATATGTACAAAATTCTTACTGTTCTCATCAATAATTTAATTATCATATATTATGTATGTTTACCCTATAGAAATCTGTTTTACAACAGGAACTATTATTACATCGTAGGGTGGTACATAGTTTTTCGTGTTTAAATCAATACCAATTTCATAGAAATCCGCCAGAAAGAATTATGTTCAACAATAACATCTTTAGAGTTTAACCCAAACCTGCGCTGCAACTCAGATTCCAATTAATTGTTTAATACACACTTCCACTCACACTCTAATAGACCCCAGTCAAACTTGATGCCGGACTCTTATTTTGATTAAAACTCATGCTCCATCTAAGACTGTAGTCCAAATTTAAACTCTAGACTCTATCCAGATTCCTTTAACCCTGTCATATAGAAGATTTTTCAACTGCAGCAATGACATTCTAAACCTACCTTTCAATTGAGACATTATTCCAGACCCCAGTCAAATTTCAAACCAGAGTACAACTAACTCCAACTCAAATTCTAAACCAGGCAGTGTCACTATTTTTGTACTAAAACGTACGATTGTTTCCAAGCAATGGAAATTGGCATTTTCATTCCTCCGATACGACAAACAATTGGACACCACTTGACAGATCTGTGGAAATCCACGTTAATCATGTTGAAAACGGGATTTTCATTGATATGTTGAGGAATGATCAATGTCAGAACAAGAGAATGTTATAGCTGAAGCATGGATTATTAGTAGTTATTTGATGTTGGTAAACATTTTATAACATACTGAAGGGAGTCAAGTTGTTGGGCTGAGAGAATAAAGGCATCTACAGGTTGCTAAATTTTATGCCGACAGCGAGTGCGCTAGTGTCGCCGTACTAGCCTAGTTTGGTGTTTTTACACTTTCCAATGAGCATTATATAAAGTATTTTATACAATCCCAGATATATCAACGTTTTTATTCAATCGAGATCTTAAGACATATTTAAATTACCTATTCGCTAAAAACAACAACTATAAAACACTTCAAGTTTTTTTTTATATAAATAATTAGCATTCATTTGATTCAAAAACAAAACATACATATACAAGGTGATCTACATCTAGTGACGCTATAGTTAAAGAAAAACTTATATAAATTCAGCTACCCTCTTACACAATCATAATTAATTTAAAAAATAAACAAATTTTTTAAGGGTTTGCGACAATGTACACGAAAAGGTGCTAACTAACAAAACGGTGTATTACTCTTTCCTAACTTTTCTCTTCCTAGTGCCTTCTCCCGCTGGTTTAGTCTTTGGTTCATCCTGCAAACAAAACCAACAGTTAATATTTTTTTATCGCCAACGAGTCGGAGGATTCTCAAGCTGGAACACTCCAGCGGCAACATGTCACACAAGATTACACATCCGGTGAAACTGCAACTAGAGTGCATTCGTTTATCAGCGCCATCTGTTCAATTAAAGCTTTAAACACTTGTCAGTTGTCATATACATGGTTTTGTCACAGTATACCAAAACAACCAGTAGTGCATCTCAACTTCGCGCATCGGTTGTGCGCAGTTCGCCATTTCGGTTTAGAAACCTCTCAAGTTCGGCAAGGACGGCGTATTTTCTACTTCGGTTTAGGGACAGTTTAGTTTGGTTTAGTCGCGTAAGCAGTGGCGTAGTGTGAATTAAATTTATTTTAGTGACAGTAATCATATAAGATGAATAAAGCTAAAGCAGGTGTGGTTTGTGCTGCAAAGAACTGTAAAAGTAAATCATATTTGTATATGAAAAAAATGTTTTTTTAGATTTCCCTAGTCTGTTTTATTTATAAAAAATGTATATATAAGAGTTCGATTTTATTATACACTTAAATAGAAATACGCATAAATAGAAATTTCAAAAAAGATATTAAAGAATGCAAGAAATTGATTGAAAATAAACAAACACAACATGTTTAGACACGTTATTTATTCTTATTACACACTGAAAGTTTAAAATTAATTTACATAAATCCAACATGATTACATTTATTTTACAATTAAAATGGAATTTTATTTATTTAATTAAATTTAAAAGAGTGAATTAATCTTCATATGAAGATATGGGCCATTCAAAATCGAATACCTCCTCAATCTCATAAAATGCCTGACCTACAAGCGCTTGTTTTACTATAAATTTTAATTTCTTGAGTGTAAAATTTTTCCATAATACTGGAAGAGTGTTGTAGGTACATCCAGTGGTATACGTGTTTATTTTTATACACAAAATGTATAAACAAGGTATTGGGAGAATCTCTAATTTAATAAAAATAGGCCTTGCATGATCTCTAACATTATAATAATGATAAGTTAATTATTTGACGTCATATTTAATGAAATGAAATCTTAATTTGTAATTAAATATTATTGGATTATCGAATTTAGCTAGGTATTTAATAAAAATAAATAAGTATGTTTTATTACAATTTGTTTTGCTATTGTTGCCGATTCTAAATTCTCTAGAGTTTTTTCCTTGTAACATGTTCAAATTGTTTATTATATCACATTCACAACATTAATCTACTCAATAAAATTTTCTTCGAAACATAAATTTAACAACTTTGAATTTTACTAATCCTTCCCTGTCCAAAAAGTAGAACTGTTAGTTAATACGGACCTCGTATCTAAACCCGAATGGCCGTTTCAAGGCCAAATAAAATTATTGCGCACAAGCGATGCGCGAGGCTGAGATGCACTACTGATTGTTTTGGTATACTGTGGTTTTGTTGCAACAAAATGATGCAGCCGTGCGTTCCAGATTTGATTATCTATAGCAAGGATTTCAACTAAATTTGAATGAATTTACCTCTCCTAGCTCTGGAGCTTCGTTATCTTCTTCTGAATCGGGTTCAGAATTTTTCTCTTGCTCTTCATCATTATTATCGCCATCATCTTCAACTTCTTCTACTTCGTTAGCTTCTTTGTCTTCTTCTGCATCTTCAGTCACTTCATCAGTCTTCTTTCTTTCTGCTGCTTTTAGCAGTTCCTCTTTTTCCTAAACAAAGTAACAATCTTAATACAGATTTTATTTCATTTTTAAAAAATATATGATTCTAGAGCATTGTACTTAAAACTACCTGTAAAAAATATGGGTGTTAGCTCTCCTACCTGTGTTTGACTAGCTGAGGAACTGGGCTTGCAGCATAGGTACAAGATAAATATAACGGGTATGGCAAGTACAAGTATGTAAACTGCCCACAGAATCGGGTACTCATTGGTTAGACCAGCTAATCGTTGGACAAAGCTTTCCTATTAAGACAAATACAACTTCTAAATACTAGCATTTAACTACAGGTTTGAGAATATGAAGTAAACTGTAACCCTTAAATTCTTAGTTAGAATTGGAATGAATTGGGTGAACGTTTATCTCATATTTTTTTATACAAAGCATGAAGCAAAAAATTTCACTAATTTTTCTCTAAAGTTACCTCTCGAACGCATTTATATAAGTAATAACCATAGAAAGTAATCGGTATAAGGCAATATATTGCATAAAATGCCCAAGTCTTTGGTCTATAATTCATGCCACGTAACATTTTGCCCCACCATGTTTTCTTTCAGCAAAAGAAAATGAAAAAAAAGATTACAATAATTCACACGAAGTGGTTTATTAAAATTAAAGCAAATAAAAAAAGATCACTCCATGAGTAGAGATGAATGAAAATATAGAAATAAAATTCAGCTGAAAACTATAATTATTGCTAAATTTTGGTTTTTAAAGGGATATTATTGAAACTATACCACTATTGCTTCTTAAACTTATAAACACAAATTTTAAATTATGTGTAATGTAATTGTAAAACTAATTCAACTGAACTACTTACCGAATCTTTGGCAATCTTTTGACGTTTCTTGTCAAATGTATCTGCAGCCCATTTTTCTGCTACAGCTATATCTTCAGTAATAAGAATATTATCAAAAAGTATGTCCTGGGACATGGACCATAATTCAAAACCAATAGCAGACTACAAAAAAAGTTACATTACCAATTTCTTGAGTACAAAAAATGTATTAAAAATAAAAAATATATATTGAATAGATGAGGCTTTTACTTGATGTAGATCCATAGTAAGTTATGAAATTAAACAAATTTATTTTGTAAAATCTACATTGTAAAAAATATATACCCACCACTGTTGTCATTTTGAAAGGGTTTTGGTCATAGAAGTAATCAGGGTTTGCGATCTTCTTAGGCCTCCATTTTCCTTTGTAATTTGGATTGTCAATCAAAGGCGCCCTCCATTTACCCTTGTATGCAGGGTTGTTGATTAGAGGAGGTTCCCAATGTCCACAACCGGCGGCCGTCTTACAAGCTGGATTTTCGATCAAAGGTGGTTCCCATTCACCATCCATGTCAGTATCCCAGTCAGCAGGTTTTACAGCATCTGAATCTGGAATATGTGATGGTTCATTTTCCAACCAACCATCTGGCATAACTGCACTTTCATCAAAGATTTGAGGTGGAGCATCTTCATCCCAATCTTCTGGTTTTTTGGCTTCTGGGTCCAGGATTTTTTCTCTAAAAATATTATATGTGTAGTTAAGTAAATGCCATAAGAAACTAGTAGACATTTTCAATTCTATCATTATATTATAACCTTACCTTTCATCCCAATCTTCTGGTTTCTCATCACTGGGGTCATCAATTTCTGCAGGTGGATTGACAGGAGGAACAAAATCTTCAAGTAAACTACCGGAATTCACGACTTTTCTATCTACAGATATCTCAAAAGTGTTGTCAGGGTTGATGATTAATGTGTATAAATGTGGCAATTTATCTGAGAAATACTCCTCAAGCCGCTCTTTTGGTTTTTGACAATGTTTCTCTTCCACAGTACCGTTTATTGGATTTCTAAAAAAAAAATAATATGGTGATTTTTCTTCTAAAGCTCTTGAAATAGAAATTACAAAAAGCAAAAGCTCAATGTTATACCAACCTGTGTTTGAAGATAAAGTGCAGCTTATGATCATTGCCACACTTATCAGGGCCAAACATAATAGTGTATGGAGTTTTATCATGGAAGTTATTCAAGTTCTTTGATTCCGGTCCCTCGCTTAATAATTTCAAATAAGATCCACCACATTCTTGTCCATCTTGTAAGAGCACTTCATATTGCAATATCAAAGGTTTATCAGTGAACACAAAAGGTTTTGACAAAGATGCAGCAATTGCAGCATGTTTAGCTTTGGTTTTTAAAACCAAACCACTGCAAAAAAAGCAATATAAAAAAATTATTTCTTTAGTTTCTGAATAAACAAAATACTAACTTATCATTTGGTAAACTATCCTTTATTGCACTTTCCACTTCCCATCGCCCATCATATTTTGCTATCTCTTCCTCCAATCCATCTTTTTTCGCTTGTGATTTTATCCACCGTTTATTGAATTGAACAAGATCATCAAAGTGTTCTGCGAAATATACTTTTTTAGAATCTAAGAGAACAGGACTTTCATACAGTATATCTGGTATTGATTCATCTACAGTTTCTACAGTCACATCTTCATCCTACAAATGGTATAATCAAAATAACACTTGGCAACTGTTAAAAATAAACCAATTGAAAAATAGTGGTCAAGTATAATCAACTGGTATGTTTGAGGCTAAGACATGCAATTCACACTTTATAAATATCTTTTGTAATGATCTCATAATTATGAATTGATATCTCTATAATACTTGTCTTATTTGTTTATCAGTTTAGCAAAAATCCTTGAGTGAATTAGCTTTATTTAATGTGAGTAAATATTGCATAATTAATTGTTACACTTTTTATCACTCATGATTTTTTTTTAAATAAAATAAGTAATGTAGAATATCAAATTAATATTTGCATAGTATTAGTTAACATTTTATCAGTCTGTTCTCATTTCAGTAAATGTGGTACTTTATACATAGAATGTATTTACAGTTTTACCTAAAAATGTATGAGTAGATCAATATTGGATACTCAAGGTAATTTTTTGCAACTCTGGTCATATAATTATTACATTGGTATTAAACACAAACTACAAAAATATAGAGTATGAAAGGAAATCTGCAATATAATCTATTCATCTCTAATAACAGAGACAAAAATAATTATTGCTTGATGAAAAGGAAACAAGAATGAGAGCATATACATTTTCCACTGAAATGATATTGAATTACTGTAAGGGTAAAAAATGAAATTACTCAATTGTATTAGTGAAAAGAAAAGGTTAAAATTAAAAAATGTTACATATACATTGAAAAGCTGATAGGGTATGACCACCATGTATCAATATTGAATGTTCATAATAATTTACCTACCTCAATATTTTCACTTAATACACCACTAATAATTAGAAGTAACAAGAACTTATATCTCATCCTGTAACCCATGTTGATAAGGCATACAATTCTAAAAAAGAAATTATAGAAATTAAACCACTTAAACAGTTGTTTAACCTATGGGTTTATGACATGAATTAGGGAAATGGTAAATGGTGCTTCCTTAATTATTAATTGAATTATAAAATGTAATCCCCTTTCTGAGGTTTTATAGGTTATCAATGGTAGAACTGAAACCTTAAATGAGAAATTCAATGATTATTATTTGATAGATATTATATAAAAAATTACAATTAATAGGTAGCTTGTAGTTAAAGTAAAAACAATTAATTAAAGCATTTTTAATGTTGTTCAAAAGAGTTAGGACCACGTAGTCTATAGTTTGATATGTAGTTCTAATAATTTCAAATATTTTGTTACCGAAATGGCCAGTGACAATATAATCCAAAAATTAACACATACCTATTTCTATCAATTAACTAAATCCAAAATTTGGATTTTCCAAAAATTAATAATGATTGAAAATCTACAATGAACCGGAATAAAACGAGGTTTGGTGACAGTTCTTTTTCAATAGAAAGGGAAGGGCGGGTTAACCAATCAGAAATGTACGAGTAGGCAATTTACTTGTTCCACGGATTGACATAGGCGTACTGCATACTGGACAACGGGTACACAATCCCAAGGATTCTACTATTTTTGCAATTTGTTTTTACTCATTTTTACTCGCGAGATTAGTAGCAACAATCATATCATTTAGATTTTACATGTTGTACCTACCATGGGTATATTATTAGGAGAAGTTTCTGTTGTGGCGTTAATGCCATCTAGTGTCTCGCGTGCGTTTCTTGCATGAACTTCTGATCGAATACGGGTGTTCGTGGCTGTGCCGACCGATGTCGTTGAGAATTGTGGCCGCGGAGGAACTGTCGACTTGCGCACCAGAGAAAAACGATTGAACACGCTGTCGGGTTGCTCGTTGTATTTTGTAACCACCGTAGTCAGTACATTTTTAATAAACCTAATTAATCTTGGCCTTATATTATGCTATTTACGAATAAACAGTTACTCCTATCATCTCCTATCATATTGTTATGTAGAAATGTTCCACAACATACGAAGGCAACCAGCTCACTGTTTCTTTCTTTATACCTTCTCCTCTGTTACAATAATTATTTTTATCGCCAACCATCCGTAAAGCCGTCAATTATCAGACTGATTTCCGGAAGTAAACAAACAGTTTATAACCTTCCTTTACTTTATCAGGTAAAGTGACATATGCGGCAGGTAAAGTATTTTGACTTTGACATTACTCGAAAATCATCATCTGTCTGTGTCTCGCTTCTCCCTATTACACGGCTCCATAATAGTTTTCTTGTGATTTATTTACTTTATTTATTATTGTTGGAACTCCTTTGACTTCAGGAATTAACTTTTATAATGCTTCAGGGTGTACCTTCAATTTAAATATAACAAATAATAAGTAGATTTGTTCTATATATGTGCTGTTTACTTTGTCATAATAAAATGCAATATGTTAATACTTCAGTTTCTTATTCTGACTTCCTAGCAGTTGACGATAAAATTTTGTATGCACAACGTCAGTAAAGTGTCTTTATCGGACTCGTCCGATAAAAATCACTTTACTGTCTTGGTACATAAATAACTAATAAAGAGTTTTTCAAAATGTAAATGAAATATTCTTTATCCCTCTTAAAATATTTCATGGCCTGTCTCTGTTACGGATCTTGACGTGACGTGCGTATTTTTTGAACATTTTCATTGGCGGATAAGATATTAAACAACACATGAAGTTTATGCACGAAGCGTGGGCTTAGGTGATGACGCAAATGGCAAAAGTCAAATTGAAAACTGTCACTGTCATACAACGTCAACCTCAACCACAAGTCAGATTTGTAAGGAGAGTTGTAGGATTAGCAATATATTTGTAATTTAACTTTTAAAACTATTGGATTTTGAAAAAAAAATGGATTATCAGCCTACCAAAGAAGATATTGAAGCAGTATTTAATAGATTACGATCAATCCCTGCTAATAAGGTAAAAATTATATCACATTGTAGTGATACTTATATTCCACATATTTGAAATGACGTGTCCTCGTTAATAAAATAAAATTGTTTTAGGTCTGTTTTGACTGCAATGCCAAAAATCCAACATGGGCCAGTGTCACATATGGTGTATTTATTTGTATAGACTGTTCTGCAGTTCACCGAGGATTGGGGGTGCACTTGACATTTGTTAGATCTACACAGTTGGATACCAATTGGACCTTGCTACAGCTTAGACATATGCAATTAGGCGGCAACAGTAATGCCGTATGTATCTAATTTTAAATAGTATTTGACTGAAATTTGTGCAATTATATCACTTTCTTTCACTCAACTTTCTTTATAATTCAAGGCTTTTACCTTGACTTGCCTACTATAATGGTGGCTTAACAGACATTTTTTTCCAGCTACAATTTTTCAGTCAACATAATTGTAATACTAATGACTCTCAGAAGAAATACAATTCACGGGCGGCTCAACTTTATAGAGAAAAACTGAGTCAAACTGCAGGAAATGCATTGAAGACCAGTACTCAGGTAGGTGTATTAATAAAAATAACTGATAAGTTTCAAATATGTGGAATACATTTCAAAATTGTTTAACTTTAACTGTTTATTCAAAACTTGAATAGTATTTTAGTATCGCAAAATATTCTTGATAATTTGAGTAGTTACTATCATTATTTGGAACAAGTACTTACTACAGCCCAAATATTTTAATAGGTATTTATGATTTTTACAGTCAACACCATTGAAATACAGTGCATTCTTCTTAGAGGAAAACAAACAGGTAGGCGTGGGTATTCATTTGCCACGCTTAAGAATGCTTTGTTTTATTTCATTATTTTTATTAAGCCTTTACTAACTTTTCATTCTGTTTATCACGTTTCAATGTAATTGGCACCTATAATAATGGGTAATTCTCCTCTACAGTACATAAATTGAAAATTAAGTATTATTATAATTCTTGTTGACATAGCAAATATAATAGAAATATTAAAAGACTCTTTAAAATTAAGCAATGATTATCATATTTCACAACCTATGACATTTGATAATATTACCAGGTAGTTTTATACAAATCTAATTCTTGTACCCTTTTTTTTTAATACAACTGTACCTGGTAATGATATAATGTGTTGTTTATATAAAAAGGTATGAGATTATGACACATATTACATTGAAGCCTCATAGTTAATCTACTATTTTAAAAATAATAAACATTAAAGCTGTGATAAAGATAACATTTTAACTGTATCACATAACTTGCAATCAATTTTAATCAGGAAGTATATTTAAAATGTATAAAGTAATTGATAAATGAAATGTCTAGACTTATTCAGCTTATGAATTAAATAAATCAGCAGTTGATTGAAAATTATTCACACTGTCGCAACTTTTCTAAACATATTGAGGGATTTAAAAATATTTGGAGAATTGTCCATTTTTGGTTAAGCAAACTACTAAAATATCATTTTTCTCATTTCCTCAGCTGCATGTTCATCCACAAACCCAGCAAAAATCAGAAGAGAAGGAAAAGGAGCCAGATTTTTTCTCAGAACATGAAAGTTTTAAACATCAAGATACTTCACTTCAAGCACAATCGAATGTTGTATGTGGTTTGGTTTGTTTTTTAACACTATACTAATTTATATCTATTACTTGGGAATAGTTTATATTCAAAAGTGATCATTTTCAGTATTTTGTGCTATTTATAAATATTTTGGATTCATTTTTATAAAAAAGACTGCAGTGCATTCTAAAATCAAAATTGTTTTATTCTAATAAAGTGGTATAAAACCTCTAAGAGATTGAAACAAACTGCATTGTTTCTTTTGGTGGCATGTTAACAAATAAATTTTTTGAACCAAATACTGCAAACTCAAAAGTTGACTTCACTTTATTTCATAGAATCAATCAATAGTTGAACCCATTAAACCAGCAGCACAGCTAAATCCAGGAGAAGGACCAAGGGTTGACTTTTTAACAAGTAATACACCTATTGAACCTAGAAAATCTGCTATAACTGCCAGAAAACCGGCCGCCAAAAAATCCACTGTAAGTATCAGTAGTATCAGTAAATCTTGTATTTGAAACATTTTCTGTTTCTTGTGGTATATTCATTATTTCAGGAAAATTAAAACACAATTTTTTTTAAATTCAGTTTTCCAAACCTACCAGTCAATATCTAATAATCTATTTTGTTGTAATTTCAGTTAGGAGCAAAAAAAACTGGCTTAGGCGCAACAAAAGTGAAAACAAATTTTGCAGAATTAGAAAGAGAAGCGGAATTAGCAGAAGAACAACGCGCCAAAGCTGCCGAAGAAGCTCTCAAAGTGGCAGCACTCACAGCAAAAGAACAAGAAGAAAAGGAAGCGACTATGAGATTGGTCTACAAGGATATTGGCGTCCAGCAGCAAAAGAAAGAAGACCAGTTGAGACGCGAGGATCCTAAGAAAGCTGAACAACTGGAGAGACTTGGAATGGGTATCGGAGCTAGAACGTAAGTTAAATTCGTCACAATTAGATTAGATTGCTGATGTATATCGATCATTTTTAGTGGCGTGAGTCACTCTGCAGTCAGTGACATGCAAACCATAGAACAAGAGAATATTCAAACTGCAAGCAGTACCTTAACCTCTTTAGGCAAATTACGTTTAGTTGATAGTGACAATTTCATGGAAGATTATTTATATGGAAATGGATTAAATATGAACAGAACTTCGAATAGTTATGGAAGCAGTCGCAACTCGTTTGTATCCCAGTTTGATTTGGACGATCGAACAAAGAGTAAAAGTAGTAAAGACAGTTGGGTTATTATTGACGATCCACCAGAAAAACCTAAAACGAGTTCTTTCGGTAAATTTTTATTCAATATTAAATTTATTAGTTTTTGGACGATAGTAGTTTGTACTGGGTGGCCAACTAAGAACGGCCGTCGGCCATATCTCAGGAGTGGGTTATAGCACAGGTTCGGGAAAAAAAAATTTATGACAAAAGTGGCCTCGATAAACACCTGGAAATTATTTTCAGCACTGTAGGTCCACCGCTAGAGGGCGCATTTGACAGTTGAAATTTTAAAATGCAAAATTTTTCAAAATTCACTCAATTAAAGAGCATATTAAATATTTTAATCAGATTCCTCGACAAATTCTGCATATTTTCAATGGGAAAAGTTTAAGTCTATCTCTTCAACTAAGGGGTGGGGGAGAGTGGGAACCTTGTTACGAAAAAACGCCTGTAATTCCGGTTCTGCTTGACCGATTTCAATAAACTTGAATTCGTTTAAAAGAAATTTTGTTGAACAATCGAAAATTTGTGAATATGAAGCAATCTGATCAATAACTTGAATGCTAGAGAGCGCTGTTTTTTTTTTTTTTTAATATTGTGTTTTCTCATAACAACTTTAAATGGAAGCATACAAATTAAAGTAGGTCTTTAAAAAATAGACTAAATTAGTAAGAAAACACTGCAAACCGCAACGTCTAGATGGCTGGTGAAGTAAGTTGTGCTAAATTTTTTCAATTATATAAGAATGCTATATTTGTTTTCAAGCGATGTGTTGGTAAATCAAAAGCATAAAATATCAATAAAAACCGATATTTGGAAGTTCATTTATTTGACCATCAAGATCTCCAGATCTTACTTGTTTAGATTTTTATTTGTGGGGGCGAGTGAAAGATCTCATTTATGCCGATATACCCGCAACAAAAGCTGACATGGTTGAAAGGATACGACAGACAATACGAAGTATTTCAAGGGCAGAAATTGAAGCTGCTGTTTTCTACCCATCAGCGATTTATTTCATGCATTGACAATGATGGACGAAGTTTCGAACATCTAGGGCGGCACAAATTACGTACCTACCTAGTTATTTATTAAAGGTTTCAATTGTTCGATTTATCACATTATTTTAAAATTCGTTCTCATTGCTAGTAGTGACAGTATTACATTTAGGTAATCTAGTGGCAACCATAAAATTAGTATGATAACAGTTTAAATTACTGCAGACCAATGTAAGATCTTCTCATTCAGGCTAAATTTAATAATTTCTGTTAATGCGAACCAGGGGCATTCCAAGGCATTCGACACAGTCAGTCATAGAATTCTTATTGATAAACTTAGAAACATTGGCTTACATGGTACTTTTTGGAAGTGGGTTGAAAGTTATTTAACAGGTAGGTATAAGTATGTCAAAATAAAGAATTATATTTCAACCACTTGGGGCCTCTGTTATTTAATATTTTCATGAATGATCTTAGGTATAAAATTGTGCATTCCGAAATTTTGCTTTTTGCTGATGACCTTAAGTTATTTAAATCCATACAATCAATAACGGATTGTGAGAAGCTGCAAGAAGATGTCAATGCTTTCAATGACTGGTGCAACTTGAATTTAATGGAAATTAATATTAGTAAATGTAGTAAGGTGAAGTGGGGTATATGTGATAATGGGGCAATTGTGACAGTCGGTTTAAAAATGGCTATTTAAATAGATATGCTTGTGCCACCTATTAGACTAAGCTCGAAATATGCTATTCTAGTGAGCCATCACTAGAAA
>CAJUYI010000117.1:136979-147381 GCA_910591695.1 Galerucella pusilla
GTGGTAATTGCAAACTGCCGTATAACTTTTGTTTTTGAAGGTGGGATATCAAGACGAAAATGGCTTCCTTCGTCTGAAATATTTTCAATTGGAAGAAATGTTAATTCTGCTTTTCTGCATGCTCCTGCCATTCCAATTATCATTGCAACCTTAGCCATTAAGTATTTTTTGTCATCAGCTTCCACAAAAAATTTGGCAAAATCTTCTTTAATAAAAACTTTTGACTTTTTAGCACTGTACCCGTCCGCTATCCTTTTAATATATGCTACCAAATTTGTATATTTTTTAATATCAATATTCCTTTTCAGATTTAGTTCAGACCTTAACATTGAGTAAAGTGTCCATAATGTGGAAACTTTTAGATTTTTCTTACCCTCAAAATATGCAAGTAAAACTTTCTAATTAACATGTTTAATTTTCTTCTCATCACACCACGTAACAAATTTTTCGTATGCCAAATCATAAACTGCCTTTGACTTTTTGGGAATTACTGATAATAGAGCATTACCTGCCGTCTGGACTTTTTTACAAAATGTCAAACTGACAACTAACATGAAGTAACAGCAACAAACTAAATTTATGTTTTCCAAATTTTTATCAATTATATTGAATTTTATTTTTTTATTACTTCCTTCAAAATTAGAAAAAAATCTTGTATGCAATACGTTACGAAATGAAATTTTGTGTAACTTGTGAGTTTTTGCGAAAATCTCACGTGTTACAGAAAATTAGGCATTTCGTAACTGATGGCATAAATAGCTATTTCAGCTCTCGTGCTGTGCCGTCCACCCGGTACAACAGTGACTAAAAGTGAAACTATAATTTCAAATTTTAAAAATTCCCATATTAGCCTTATTTTAACCAAGTTTTTAGAATCCTTTGATAATCTTGAAATCTATTCCATATTTTTTTGTTTCCAGGAACGTTATGGTTACTAGCATTTAAGTATTGACGACGAATTGGAGAGATTGTCACATTTGCACACTTCGTAAATTTGTTTGAATATTCGATTTTGATAAATTTATTAAGATCAAATGTGCCTTGACAGTAGCTATAATTTATACATAATAGTAGAAAAATGTATCCTATGAAATATTGATCTTTTGGAACACACTAATTGTCGATTTTAATATATCATTGAAACTGAAAATTAGAAAACGTGATTTATTTATACGAGTAATATACATTTGTGCAGAAGCAATATTGGATATTTAAAATATTGGTAATTTGACAAAATAACCTATTTTTCTTCAAATAAACACTACAGGAGAGTTAAAATTTCAAAATTTCACATTCAACGCCTTGTATTATAAATCTTATTGATGATGAAAAATTAGCCATATTACATGAAAATCGAAATGTTTGTTCCAACTGAATGCCGCTAGGATAACTATTGTAAATAATTCTATTTTATATAAATTTTTATTATTTTATTTACAGTTGGTACATTATTTGAAAATAATCTCCAC
Source organism: Galerucella pusilla (assembly GCA_910591695.1). Classification (NCBI taxonomy): domain Eukaryota; kingdom Metazoa; phylum Arthropoda; class Insecta; order Coleoptera; family Chrysomelidae; genus Galerucella; species Galerucella pusilla. Next base: position 138,449 of record CAJUYI010000117.1, read on the forward strand.
ATGTTTGGTTTATTTTGTATTTAAAAAGCTTGTACAAGATTATTTTAGCCGTTAAATAAAGGTGTTTTATGTAAAAAAGTATTTTGCGAGTTTTTTTGATTATTTATCTTATAATGAAGCTATGCAGGTTTGGATAAATACAAAACATCTTTGAACAAACTATACCTACGAGGTGTTTCACATATATTGCTGTGACTCGGAGAAATGTGGATGTAACTTTTGCTCACATGATCATGAGTTCAAATACAACAGAATAGATTGTATATATGGTCGTCCAACATTCCAACGGGACCAGACTCGAGGCTAAAGCAAAGATTACAGAAGAAAAATATAAGATGTTTCACTTCAGGGCGGTTTGATTCAAGCTGCTGTCCCAAACGGACGCCGTTCTCATAAATTATGTTTACGACTTGCTTTTGTTGTCAATAACGAGACCGGTAGATACCAGAGAAGTTCGAAGAGCTTATTTTATTTTAAGCTATACAGGGGTAATTAGAGAAATATATTTAAATTAATAGGATTCTTTATCGCAAAGGTTTATTTTTAAATGTTAATAATTTCGAAAAATGTTCGGGATATGAATTTGAAAAGGTAAGTAACAAATAAACTTGAATTTTTAAAATGAATCAATTCACAGTTTTTATCCAGCATCTTAGTAATTTTGTGATTCTTATTGATAATCTAGCAGATATTTATCACAAATTCAATTAAATATACTCATTAACCACCAGAATAATAGGGCCACTAAATCTTAAATTTTGATCTTTAAATAACGCGAATTTTTTGGATTGACAAGGTTAAAACAGTAAAAAGAGAAGCAGCTGCAGGATACCTTTATTAAATATTTTTATAAATGTAAAATACTGAGTTTGGAGTTTGGTTTATGTGTTAAATTTAATCTATTGTCTTTCAATATACATTTGAGGGTAAAATATATACAAACTCTGGTATAGAGACTTGCATAATATTTGGAAGGAAATTGATTTCATGGATGATGAAAAGAAAATTTAGTAAATTCGTTCAAAAGGAAGTGACCGATTCCCCTTTGGTTAGCTATAGAATTGAATTTTTGTGTTTTCTTGCTTAATGTACTTGTTTACATAATATCCTTATTATAAAAATAAATCCGTAATTTTGTATTAGCAAATATTACAAAATATTCAGTGTTTAAACTTTGCTATTAAAGGGGAAAATATTAATACGACTTTTTGCTCATTTCAACAATTAATTAATAAATTCAAAAAATCTATACAACATAAATATAAAACACGAACAACCAATAAACACAGTTCTAAAATAACAGCGCTCGACGGGTGACGTCCCGTATAATATGTTATAAATGCAAGTAAGAACGTAGCGACATACTGTACCATCCAAGTCACAAGTCACCAGCGGCATCGGAATTCGAACATCTTATATTTTTATTCTGTAATCTTTGGCTAAAACCTACTAGCGGTTTTATTGAAAATATTTTTGTTGTCCAAATAAAATCATATAACATTTACCTACCTCTACCTTTAAGGAACGTGTATTTTAAAATAATTTAACAAAAACACAATACATAATTTATTGTACATTACAGTGCTTAATAAAAAAAATATGGTAATCAGTACAGTAAAAGTGCTTATATCTTTATAAGGAATCAAGACTTACTTTACATGTTATAGATCTAAAATCAGTTGAGTACTTTGACGTTTTAAAAGAATCCCTTCCAGTGAGGATTTACAATTTATTATAAAAAATACTAATATAGTTCATCTATGGGAACATTAAAGCTGCTGCAATGGTTGAAGTAATAATAAATATATATGGGGGTGTGTAAAAGTTATAGGTACAATCAAAATACACTGGACATTATTAGACATTGAAAAATGATAGGATGTTATATTTTTATAAATGTTGTTGAATATTTTCCGATAATAACGCTTCTGCTGCTCCATTCCTGGGACTGTAATCGGCATCGTATTTACCCGATTCTAGTTGAATAAACAAAATTATACCAATTACAACACCTATAAGATGAAATACACAAACTCCTAAAGCAGCAAAAAATATTATCCAAAAATTCATTTGTATTTTCTCAACTATGAAATGTATGCAACCCTGAAACAGAAATGATCATTTCTTAAGTCACAAAATTGCTATTTTGATAAAAACATATTGAATAATGTTTATAAGTGGATTTATTTATCTTCAAAAACGGACTGGAGTCTAGTCTGCTTAACGGCAAAAGTGATTATTATCAAAATAGATTTTCTCCTATATACTTTATTGTAAAATAATGTACCTCTAAATTTATATTTGAAGGATGATCTCTAACTCCACACCCTTCATTGCTGGTTTTGCAACAGGAATCAGGTACTTTGTTTGGTACTGTATCGTTAAGTATCCAGGCACTGTGCTGCCAATCCATATAAGTCACTGCACCACAACAGCGTAACTGAAAAACATATTTTTGGACTCTGTTGGTATTTTAATTTTTTTTTTAACTTTTACAGTACTAGTACAAAAATCTCACCTTTTCTTGAACATAGTCCATAGATGTGGTTTTAGTATCATCGAATTTGTAAGTATCAATTATAGTTTGATTAAAATTAAGGTTCAGATCGTCTGTAATGTTATACTGGAAGATATAGGCTAACACTCCAATTAAAATTTCGAATAAAAATATCAGCAGCAACAATATTATGTACTGAAAAATCAAAAGTTATAAATCAGCTAAAGGATATAGTTGTGGGTTTTCTAGATAACTAATAGCTAGACTGTATGTTTGGTTGCATATACCAAAATCGTTTATTGATAACGATCATTAATAAATAATTTTGTGTACTGGGTGATCAGTTCAGGGTAGCGAGCGGCGATTTGGAAAAAAAATTCATGATAAAAGTCGCCAAGAGAAATTATTTTCGAGTTAGCCAAATGTCCGCTAGAGGGCGTAACAACCAGCACTAAGTAGAAAAATGGGATTTTTATAGAATTTTTTGAATCGATGATATATATCATTTTCATATTTACTGACTACTCACCTACACATTTTGACTGTTCTGTTCTATCTGTTCTATCAAAAAAGCGGTGGGGGAAGTTCAATTGTTTTTTTAAACAAACCAGATTTCTCCCGTTTCGCTTGACCTATTTTAACAAATTTGGGCTCATATAAAAGAGCATAATTTACACTACACTACAAAACGCTTTTTTGTTTTGACTTTCGTCTTCGCCGCTAGATGGCGTTAACTAAAATGGCAAATGTAATGGTATATAAATTTTTACATATTTTAAAAGAGGATACATTTTTCTAAAATTTAATGAAAAAAATTAATTATCTACCTTCTTTTGAACCGTTGATATTGAGCAAAATATAATTTTATTACATTAAAAAATGGCACGTCACTGCTTTTTATCAAAATAAAAATCATTTTCGTAATCACTCATTAGATGCTAACAAAAAAAAACCTTTTGATTTTTCTCGTTAGACAAACGGTTTTGTATTGAAAAAATAACATAGGTTAACATGTTTCGAGATATGGCGCCCCATGTAAATTTATTTAATTTTTTTAATCCAAAACCGTTTTTTTTGTCAGCAACTAATAAGTGATTACGAAAATTATTTTATTTTGATAAAAAGCAGTGGCGTGCCATTTTTTAATGTAATAAAATTATATTTTGTTCAATATCAACGGTTCAAAAAAAGGGAGATGATTAATTTTTTTCAATAAATTTTATAAAAATGTATCCTCTTTTGAAATATGTAAAAATGGATATACCATTACATCTGTTGCAATCTAAATTATGCCTTTTTTGTTACTACGCTTCGCTGCTGGTTTAACAATTCCTTTGCCTTTACCACAGAGAGCTTGACAATATACAGCCCGCGAACGTAAGCGAGTTATGGCAGAAAAGCGCGCCATAGGGTAGATATAGATATATAGGTTGAGAGTTTTATGTTTAGAACATTCTAGAACATGTGACAACAATCATTGTCTCTATTTTTTATAATTAATTTAATGTCACTGTCAATGTTACGAAGTTTTGTTGTAATAAATTTATACTTTCGATAAGTGTTCAAATCATTTATAAAATACAGTCCACATTCTCAAATGTAAATAAAAGGAAACCACTGACAAAATTCTCCAACACATTACAACATCTGTTTTCAAAAATTTGCTACCATTTCAGTTAACGCCATCTAGCGGCGAAGACGAAAGTCAAAAAGTCAAAACCAAGTAAGCGTTTTGTAGTGTAAATTATGCTCTTTCATATGAGCCCAAATTTGTTGAAATAGGTCAAGCGAAACGGGAGAAATCTTGGTTTGTTTAAAAAATCAATTGAACTTCCCCCACCGCTTTATTTTGATAGATAGAACAAAACATTTCAGTCAAAAAGTGTAGGTGAATAGTCAGTAAATCTGAAAATTATATAATCGATTTACTTTCATTAGGCAAAATTCTATAAAAATCCAATTTTTCTACTTAGTGTTGGTTGTTAGGCCCTCTAGCGGACGTTCGACAAACTCGAAAATAATTTCCAGCGACTTTTATCATGAATTTTTTTCCAAATCTATACGACCAATATCTTATGAGATATGGCCGCTCGCTACCCTTAACTGATCACCCGGTACATCAAAATAGCTTGAAAATGCACGGTCCACGAAAAAATTCATTTGTTGTTATAAACTTACACAAAATAATAGTTTGGTCCAATGTTTTGGTATTGCGCAGCATCCTAGAAGGAACACTAAAATGACTAGACAACCCGTAGCTATAAATAAATAAAAAGCAGTGGAGTAAGTATGATTATCCAGGATTCGCAATAAATGGTAGGTCAGCATAAATTTCCATGCCCCTAATGCACATATCGCCAGTCCTGTGAACTAAAAAAACAACTCTATTAGAAATTAGTTTAAAAACTTTAGTTTTAATTACTGACGTACCAAAAATATTATTTGAAATATATAAAGGAATATCTTCGTTAATCGTAATCCACAGCATTTTGATGCCATATCGCATGAAATTTAAAAAAAAATCATCTGTCTACGCGAAAAAACATCGGCTCTGAAAATAAAATCAAAATTTAATATTAAAAGTGTAAACAAACAATGTATATTTAGCTCTGAATACATTTAAAATAAATATGATGCTGCAATGTTGAAATTTAGAAAATATGTAGTGGGCCTGCAAATGTATTCAATAGCTATGTCATCATCGGTAGTTTGCAATTGCATAATTAATTGTGGATTTATCAATTGGTATTAAAATTTATATAGTAGGTAGGTAGAATAAACGATAGGTACCTACATTTGATTTAGATGAATTTGGTATTCTCATTTCACAGACAGTGGGGATTCTCAGTGTTTGAAAACATACGGTTTAATGATCTTTCCTTATTTATTTGAAGAAGGGGAAGGAAATATAATCATTGCATTCACCCTTTCCCTTGAAATAAAATAATACTAAACCAACACATCTTTTGTTTTGAAATTATACCACCTGTATGTATAGTAAAGCTGTTGTCAGTTTTTCTGTCTTTCGTCCAGCATATCACACCCATACGGGATAAAAAACTTCTTCAAATTAATTGCTAGGACTTGTGTATACCAGTATACCTTATAGTGACTGACATTCCGGAGTTCCGTTTCAATCTGACAACTGTGTACATTAAATTTGAATCTTTATCTATTCAAATATTTATGTACAAATGAGACAACGAAATTTCAAGGAGATTAAACTCTCAAATAAATGCCTCTGTTCCATAGATTGGTTAGTTGAAAAGTAGATGTTGGGGCAAAAGGAGAAAATAAAGATGATAAGAAGGAAACTATAATAGATAAATACGTACCTACGCTGTGTACCTCTTTGACTATGTATATAAAATCATCAAAAACAATAAATTAAAACAGCATTGAGGTAAAATATGCGTTAAAAATTCTTTTTTTCGTTTATACCTACGCGTATTTATTAGTTATTTTCCACAAAAATGTTAGTTAGGTGAATCTACTATAGATTCAGAATTTGAATATTTCTCTACAGACAATAACATTTTGTTCTAGAAAAAAATAACTTACCAAAACGAAGTATAAAACCACCAGTTTTTGAATTAATTTTCAAGAGTGTGTCAACTTACATAATCTTTTATCAGTTTTATCAACAATAATCCCCATGTACGTGTATGTAATTTGTTTAAATTATCAGTGTTTATTAAACATACATAACTTTTTATGAATATACCTATTAGGCGATACAAAGGGTTATAGTAAATAATTTTATAAAAATTAAATCCAAAATTGAAGAGTCCTCTTAACATATTTCAAAAATATGATGTAGAATAAATTTATTTTATATTCTGAAATGATAATTTGATAAATATGATAATACTAAATTTTATTGCCGTTTTTTTGGGGGAATATACAAAAAATTAGATAATTGACTGCTTTCTTCTTTCTGGAAAAGGAAATTCTGGAGATTCTTTGACCTGTTTAGAGAAAAAGTTGAAATCAAGAATACGCCCTTCTTCTCCAAGATCTAATCCTTCTATTTCTTGCAAATCATTGCTATCCAATTCAAAATCAAACACTTCAATATTTTCTTTAATTCTTCTCGGATTAGTACTTTTTGGAATGGGAACAATATTCCTCTCTATAAGATATCGCAGCATTACTTGACCAGGAGTTTTCTTATATTTATTTCCAATCTTTTTTATGATTTCATTTTCAAATCCATTAGGTAACTCTTTTCCATCCTTACCGATGACTTTTAAAAATTTATTGTACCCGGGGTTCCCCAAGGGCGAAAAACCTACTACTATAATATCGTTTTGTTGACAAAAATCTACCAACTCTTTTTGTTGTAGAAATACATGGGATTCTATTTGTAAACAAGCTGGTCTAATCGTGCAAACGCCGAGGATATTTTCAATTTGTTTCTGGGTAAAACTACACATACCGATAGCTCTTGCTCTGGATTCTTCTACTTGTTTTTCCATAACTTTCCAAACCGCATTATGATCGGACATATCCAATTTTAATTTACTGAGAGGCGTATTAGAATCACCAACGTTAGTACCTACTGGAAAATGTATCAAGTAAAGATCAACATAATCCATTTTTAAATTTTCCAATGACTGTCTTATAGAAGATTCTACTCTTTCCTCGTGTAATCCAGCTATTGGGAGTTTTGTCGTAATAAACAGGTCTTCTCTTTTCACTCTTTTACAACAGAGCCATTCTTTTAAAGTCTCTCCTATTATTTTTTCATTCTGGTAAATATACGCGGTATCAAAATGACGGTAGCCAAATTCTAGAGCTGCAGTTAAAGCAGTTTGTAACTCTGCTTTTCTGGTAGACATCCACGTGCCCAAACCAATTCCTGGCATTTTTTGGCCGTTAATTAACGTTTTGTATATTTGGTTTGCCATTAATTTAATTTTTTACTTCTAATTCCAATCCGAATAATTTTTTTCTTTCAACTCTTGACGTGTATCTTATTTGCTGATTTTTATTTAATGTCACAGTTGAAGTCTCTACCTAACCCCAAATTATGTCTTGTAGACACGTGAAGTTTGCCCATTTGAATGGGAAGACAAAATTAAAAAGAGATATTACACAAAATCAAATTAATATAAACATTTTAATTTCAACAAATGGTATATTAAAAAAAATCATCAAATATAAATTTGAAGTAGTATAATAGTATTGAATCATTCAAAAAATAATAATACATTATTTAAATAAAGTACAAGATATGTTTTTTTATAAAGATTTATAAAAAGGAGCAGAGAATTAATTATTTATCTATAAAAAACATATATAAATTACAAGAAACTTATCTCTTAAAATAATCACATTATAAATTTAATAATTGCTGCTCCGACTAGTGATGCTTTTAAAATTCGGTTCGTCCAGATATACACTGAGTCCACTTAAGTTCGCACCAAATGGGAAACTTTTTTATTATCAATTTGAGGAAAAAAACTTATTCTTCATAAAAAGTTCTGCATGTTCTTAAATCTAAAATACAATCATCAGTTATCAATTTTTTTCAGTAATATACAAGGTTTGTCAAAAAATATGAATTTCACTCAAGAGTAAAGTACCTTCAAATTTGACAATATCGAAAAATGCTATGGGAAAAAGTTGTTCAGCACTGAGAACTACGTTCAAATATATGATTATATCCATTTATCTTCAAAAAAATTATTAATTTTTCAAATGTATTTTAAGGTACAGCTTATTACTGTAGTTACCTGTAAACTAGGATGCACTGACAAACTAATGAATGTTTAATGTTTAATAGCAACAAATATATGGCAGTAACTGTTAGAACGCGTTAGAATATTATGCAAAAATATGGTAGCGTTATTAAGTGGTGAAGAGAAAATATAAACAATATTAAACAAGCACAAAACTATTTTTTCAATGTAAATGGATGCAATTGCATATTTGCACTTATTTTCCAATTTTGATCAACTTTCTGGAATAACATTTTTCGATATTGTCAAATTTAAAGGTACTTCACTCTTAAGTAAAGTTCATATTTTTTGACAAACCTCGTATATTACTGAAAAAAATTGATATCTGATGATTGTATTTTAGATTTAAGAACATGCAGAGCTTTTTATGAAGAATAAGTTTTTTTCCTAAAATTGATAATAAAAAAGTTTCCCATATGGTGCGAACTTAAGTGGACACAGTGTATAACGTAATTCTATAGAAAATTATTTCCAAGATAGTTATTAAATTGTTTTGCATAATAAATTTATAGTTAAAATATAATAATTACATAGTTATTTAACAATATTTTGGCTTAAGCAATAATTAATACAGAATATAAATATTTATATATTTTCAAAATGTGAAAATAAACTCAATAAAATTGAGATATGCAAAAAAAGGTACAAAGTTAACAATTTTCTATGGATTTCCAGAAGGCATTTAATAGTAT
>CAJUYI010000117.1:147781-160345 GCA_910591695.1 Galerucella pusilla
ATTTTGTGTGTTCTCTTTGAAGTGAAAAGATGTCAGATGAAGAAAACAAGCGTACTCCAAATTTCAGTGCATTTGAAGAATCGACGTTAAATTCTCTAGTTGCTAAGTATAAAAACGTTATAGAGTGTAAGAAAACGGATGCAGAAAGTTCTCGGCATAAGAAAAATTTGTGGCTTCAGTTGGCTGAAGAATTTGATTCTATCAGTGCAAGTACACAAAGGACAAGTGACGTGCTGTTAAATAAATATAGAAATATTTAAAAAAAAGTCAAGAAATAGTATGCTGACGAAAAATATTATGCTCAAGGCACTGGCTGTTGTCCATATAAAAAAATTAGATTGCAGTGCCTTTTGATATTCTGAATTTATCAAAAAACTCATTTTCCGTCCACTTTTCAAAGTGATTTTCTCTTGTTCAAAATATGCGAACGTTTCTCCTTAAACCTGAAACCCAGTATAAAATCTCAATCAGGTATAAAAGTCGTATACAAATAAGTAAATAAACCTTCTTCTACTTCTTCTACTATCATTTCTAGAAAACCCTCATCATCCGTTAGCTCTTCAAAATAATCCACGTTTTCCATTGGCCGCGTTCATCCCAACAAAGTTGATCAGGTAGCTTAGAGTGATCCATCAGTTCGTAATTCGGCTGAACGTGCTAATAAAACCATCGACATAATATGTCAAATGTCCATGAATACAACAACAACAACTCAATTTTATTTTATATATACGACCATTATGAAATAGGTATTGCTTCTAACCATTAAAAAATGGGATTTAATTACAATAAATTGAACTCCCCACTTTGGAGCATACTATGAAGAGTTGAATTTCCTGACAAACTATACAATTTATTAATGAAATAATAAGTCACCTCCAGCTGTTTACTCATTTTCACTAAAATACAAACTAAAATATCTCCAAACAAAGATATTTATAATGTTTCCAACATATGTCATAAATGACAGTTAATGCATCATCAATCGGTAGCGTGTAGCGTATTTTAATTCTGATTGAAAAAATGGCGACTGATACCACATCGCTCAATCTGATCAGTTGACAAAGCACGCGTTCAGCACGAAATTGATGATCGCTTCGGTAGCGCTACGTTGTGATGAACGCGACCATTGTAAACAATAAAAAGTTTACCAAAATAATTCTCGACTACGTTTCGTACAACACTCTAATAGCTGTGATCGTGGGTTAACCAGACATTTGGTTAACTATGCTTCATACAACTGGCTCTTACTCTTACTAGCTCTGCATGTCAAGGCGGAGACTAGAATAGCTGCAAATAGGCCGGAATGCATTGAGAATATTTGAAAGGAGTTATAACATTAGTTTCATCTTTTGGGACCAATTTGTCTCTTGAAATGAATAATTATGCTGGAAGGAACGGAAAATGTTCAATTTTTGATTGATTACATTCCAAGTATTCAATAATTTAAGGCATTTAAAAAAAATATTACTAACTTAAAGAAATTTCTGTACATGTTTCTTTTCAGGCGATTATTATAAAAATCGAATTAAACTCAGTCACGATATTTTTATAGTGTTCCCGACACTGTTGAAAAACCAACATAAACTTTTGTGTTTACTAAAAAATGCGTACAAAACTAGTTATCTCCTGTAACACACCAAAATAGTATTTGGATAACCTGTATACCGTTTTACGATTGGCAAGTAATTTATTCAAATTTATCGAGCGTTTCTTCTAATTTCAAAACGACGTTTTTATAAAAATTCAATTGTTCTTGTAAGAAAGTTTTCATCGTCAACCTTAGATCGCTATCTCGTTCTTGTTGAAAATGATTTAATTCCGCGAATACAGTGTACGTCAAAACATCGGCTCTCCTTCTAATTTCTCCTATCGTGCTTTGTGGTCCTTGTGAGTTACGCTCGCATTCCTTCTTCTTCTGTTCGGAGAGTTTTTGGAGGTTAAGTATTGTTGGTAGATCGTTCGTGATACCTTTGTATATATAAAGTTTATCGAACAGAGGTTGCCAATCTATCTTTGCTTGTTCGCCATATAATTTTCCTATTGTCATATATGTCGTTCCAATATTTTTTACATCTACAGAAGCTTTTGAATACATTCCTTGTTGATTGTATTCAAAAGCTGATCCCAATGCAAAGAAACATTCTCCTATCCTCATAAATTCCCTTTTATACATATTAACGCATTTTTTGTGTTGATCTTGTGCCGTATTCATTAAATTTTTGATGCATTGATCTAATCTTATCATATAATTAAGATTTTCTTCTATTTTCGGTTCGGATAAAGATGCTAATATATCTTTTTCCGGTGCTTCGATGGATAAACAAAAATTAGCACCGACCATCTGGTCTCTTTCGGCGTTTCTTTTACCCTGTTTCCATTGTTTTTCGTCTGTACACGTTAAGAAATGAAGCCAAACGTCACACGTACTCAGTACCGGATGTCTACACATATAATTCATAAATTCCTGTAGCTGGGCCCTTCTATGTTCTATAAACTGCTCTTCATATCTGAAAAATGGGATTAATTATTTTATAGGAAGTGTACATACCTTTTAACCCATCTTACCTGCCAGATACCTGTTTATCCGGTAGAGGTGGTATCGCTATTACATTAAACTTAGCTGATAATCTATCGTGCAACCAATCAAAGTGTTTATATCTTCTGGAAACTTCCACATTTGAAAAGGACGGTGTTAGCTGATAGGCTATAAATGATTTTAATCCACCCATTTTGGTAGATTTCTTTGGAGAGGCTATTTGAACTGTATACGGGTTTGAAATAACTTCCCATCTTCCTAATATATCGTCACTATCCCGAAATATTTTAAACTTCTTACCAGATACTGGAAAATTCGCTAAGTTTCCTGAAAAATGAGTTTTAGATTGAAAAAACACAGAATGACAGTTCGTGATGGTGTCTGGATAATTGAGAACATGGAGACTGGGTAAAGAGATATGCATATATATTTGGTTTTCTTTTTTCACTACTGGCGTCGCTTCTATTTTGTAATGTATTCAAACAAAAAACAATAGAACTATGGAACGTTTCCAATAAATTTTTATGTACCTATTTTTCAATAAAACAATTTTTTTAGGTTTACATAACTTCAAGAATAAAAATTATATTGAGGTTTTCAATACACCATCATAACTTTTTATGTTTCTATGCTTCATTACTAGTTCCTTTGAAATGCAATGATAATTACTAAAATTGTGCAAACAGTTATCAATTGTTTTAACTTAACGGCTTTAACGTGAAATTTAATTGTTAGGTAAACACACAAAGAGAATAGTTCCGCTTCCTAGTATTATTTTTAAATGGCACTTTAAAAAGTAATTCTTTGATTTTCATGTATTGAAGAAATGAATGGTTCAATAGAAATGGCGTAGTTAACAATTTCATAAATAATGTGATAATTATACTGTTTCAAAACAATTATTTTTTTCTTCTTAATATACTGAAAATATTTTCTGTAAGCCAACACACACTAATAGGCATTTGAATTTTGAATCAAATCATGCTATAAGCGTTAAAAAAGGGGTAGTAAAAACTTTATATGATAGGGCCAGAATCATTTGTTCTAATGATAATCATTTAACAAAGGAGAAAACTCTACTAAAAAATGTTTTAAATGCCAATAATTACCCGGCAGAATTTGTAAATAAAGAAATTAAGATTATAGAGAAGGGCTCATTGTTAATTCCCCATAATAATAACAATAATATTAATAATTCAGCTAACATAATTTTTAAAAACTTGACAATACCGTATGTTAGGGGTTTATCAGAAAGATTTAGGAAAATTGGTAATCAATTCAATATTCGAACTAGCTTCAAATCTAACTATACGTTGAGATCTATACTAACAAAAACAAAAAATGAAAGAACAATCTTCAAAAAATTGCATATATCAGATATCTTGTGAATGCGACAAATTCTATTTAGGTGAAACCTCTAGACCATTGAAAGTCCGAATAAGTGAACATAAAAATATATCAAAGATAGGGAGTTCTTTAAGTCAGGTATTCGTAAACATGCTTGGGAAGAGGGGCATAAAATTCAATGGGATTCGACAAAAATAATATTGAAAGAGCCCAATAATAAAAGACGAAAAATCAAAGAAAATGCTTTAATACAACTAAAAGCAGATAAATGTTTAGCTAGTATTTCAGCCGAATGTAGTCAAATTTGGTTACCAATGTTAGAAAGAGAAATTTACAATAATCAATTACCTGCGTTATCAGGATAGCATCATAAGTTTTTATCCAGGTTTTCTTATGATTTATCATTGAAATAGTTGTTAATCGATACACACTTCAATACACAAAATCACCAAACTGAGTCATACATATTTTAAAAACAAAAATAATTATACACAAAAAAGTAACAACAAACGCGTTTTATTAACAACATTTCCAAAATAAGCGAAAAAAAGCGCTATCCCAATAAAAACCGTTCCTGGAACGTGCACTTCACTGGATTCCATTTCTAGTAGACTATCATATCTTTGGAATGTCATAAAATAAAATATTTATTTCACATTTTACCAGAGATGTGATCTACTATGAATGGAACTTAATAAAATATGACAACAAAGTTTTGCAGTTTTAAACTTCAAAATATTATGGATTGACTAGTTGTCATATTTTTTTCGTTGTGTCAGATAGGGACCAAAAATTATTTTATCATTATTTAATCTTGACAAAGGTAGCTGGAACGCTACCGAAACGTCGAAATAAAAAATAAAAAACATTATTGTGGTTCTCATTCCCAAAAAATAAGAGAAAGAATACTGAAAATATTGTTGGACATGACGAAAATAAAATACTCCTAAAGTTTGAACTCTTCATACTTATATTAAAAGGTGCCGCATTGATAATTTCCATTTTCCACTTAAATAACATGAAAACAAAATTGTCTTGTGCTTTGGAATTTTTTTAAATCAAATATTTTTCTGTAATATTGTTTATAAACTTAATATACCTTTATAGGTCTCGCCAATTTTATTCTTAGGTGGAATATCAGCAACGATAACAACATTTGAATCCATTATCAATCAATAAAAAATTTTATGAAAATCACTTATACTCCCGAAAAACACCACATATCACAAACTATAATCTTATGTAGAAACTGCAAAGGTGTTTTCGATACTTATCAAAAATGATTCACAGGTATATCAACAATAACGTTCACAAAAATGATGTAAACACGTTTTCTGAGTCACATCTGAAATTAATTTTCAACAGTAGTATTAAGTTGGTATATGTTTCGACCCGTCGACCTTAACGAGACAAGAATGGAATTTAATTATTTGCTGTTACAACTAATTAAACATTTAAAAACGATCAAATAAATGTTCTTAATGATGCTTAGATCATTTATTGTTATTAATATCGCTGGTCAGACATTTAAAACATGTTCTAGAGTTACATAATATTATACAAGGATCGTCTGGAAAGTTGTTTATTTAAGAACGTTAACTACTGGAACCAAAAGCAATATAAGGTTGATGTGGAAAATAGTTAACTTTCTTATTTCCATATTTTTAGTAATAAAAATTATTTATGTCATACTAGTTCATTATTGTGTTTTTGTTGCTTAGTTGCCAACTATCTAATGTCGTACTTTATGGCCCGCGCGGGTATAAAGAGAAATAATTTTTTGTTCAACTTATTTAATAACCATGTCGTAAGCTTCTTTAGACTTTTTTGGCATCAGATTTACAGTTGCTTTCTTTGTTTTTTCAATAATTTCGTCAGGAATTCCAAAATCTTCGTTCATTTTGACTTCTAACTTTGACACATATAAAATTTATTGTGATATTATGACATTTACGTTTGTAAAACTGGATTTTTTAAAACACTGATTTGTATTGAGATTGGATTGTAATAACGAACTAGTATGACATAAAAGTTTGTATGTACCGCAGGCATAAACAGATGTGTAAACCCTTGGTACATAAATATATATTATACATTAATTTTGGTGATACTTACCTAAGATATATCCCTCTAGTCCACTTTTGACATATGATGAAAATATGTTCAAACTTTTCTTAGTCACAGTACCTTTATTATCACCTGTTGTACTAACACCACCCAAAGACATGTTATCAAACTGTTGTGACATCTGGTTTTGGTTTGGTTCATTATTATAAATTTGAGTTTGACCTGAAAAAAATTATATTTGAAAAATCTATTATAGAACTGCATTAGATAAGTCAAGGCAGCTATAAAGTTATTCACTCTGCATTAGATAAGCCTTTAATCCTACTTTAAATACATATTTCTTGAAACTATGATTATTTCACAATAAATTTTCTTTGATTTAGAAACACTTTACTGAAAATTATAAATTTCTTGATCATTATGAGTCGAGTTATTAGTCCACAAAACCCAAATTCAAAGGGGTCCCTCAATACCTGCAAGATTTGTACAAATTTTGTATCATGTACCATGTTTTGTAGTTCTTCAAACAATCCTGCAGTGTCTTATAGAGTTCCGCAATGTTTTGCAGTATCTCACGATGTGTACCAAAGTATGCTACAGTAATTCACAGTGGGTTGATAATGGTCCACTAAATAATATAGGCATATAGATAGCAAACAAGAATAAGAGATAAATGAAACCAGAGGTGATACCAACAACCAACACAAACATAAAATATAATTTAAAACCCTATTGAAGCAGCAAGACAAAAACAAAAACTACTGATCACACATACAAAATACTTTGTGTGAGGGACCCCTTGCTAAATAGATTGGAATTTGATTGGAATCAATATTTAGAATAAAAATATCATAGTTTACCACATTAATGGATAAATAAGATAGGCAGAAATGTAAGTTAGTAGTGGCAAAAACAGAAATGACCAAGAGAATGTGATTCACAGCTAAAACTTCTTCCAAGTTATAATAATCATTTTGGTATAAGTATAAATTAATGACTAACCATTTATTTTTAAGCAGCTGAAACTTTTGAAATTATTAAAAATAGTAATTAATAAATAATGAGACACATTTTCTTGAAATAAATACCTACATCTAATTGAACTGATAAATTGAGAGCATGAATCCACATAATTAGGAATTACATTCTACACCTAGGAGATTACTAACCATGATTATTCCCAACTTCGGAGTACAAAGTGTCCTCATCCCAGTCATCATCATCATCCCAATCATCTTTTTGATTCGAATCGCCCCAATCATTCTGAGGTGGTAAAACTGGAGCTGGAATGTTTGGAGGGTTCGAGGAGGTATTCTTTTCTACGTAGGCTTCAGGAAAAAGTCCAGATTGGCCTTTGGTGTTATGACCTTCCCACCAACCCTCTCCTACATCAGTTCTTGTTACAGTTAACATTTCGCCTAAAAGTTAAAATTGTATTAGTATGGTCTACAGCAGTATAATGCATTTCAATAGAAAATTATATTCATAATTCATAAATGTATATTTATCAGCTGGTACCTGTAATTGGTTTTTTACGATCCATAAAACTGTCAAAATTGTTCAATATTTAACAGTGCTGATAGCTTATATTTCCACACAAAACTTGAGTTTCTTATGTGGATATTCTTTTACAGATACCTTCAAAATCTTAATATCTCATTATTAAATTTAATTTTACCTGCAACAATGCTCAATTCGGCAGTATTAGCCTCCCCTTGGAAATCATATAGAACCTTAACTTTAAACAGGCCCATTTTTACTTATTAATCCGACTCAACTACCTAAAAAAAGACAATTAATTGTGGGTGGTACAAGACTAATGAACTTTCAACTAACCTATTCTTTGTTTAAAGTTGTATTCCAACAGCTTGTTGATATTTGAATCACGAACAAACTTATTACATAAACGATTGGTTGTAAAACTGTTTGATGTTTTCTAAATAACACTAGAAAAATTTACCATTAGCACACAGATCAACACTTTTTGTTATTTGCATGTCAATTCAATATGATTTGTCATTCATGTTTAGATGTTGACGTTTCACTATCGTATTGCTAGTGGTATTGCACTTACGTGCCTTGGCCTTACGTCGATGCGGGATGCGGTATACTTCACTGGTTATGACTACTAGTACGAGCAGCCGATACATTTCAGTTTCATCAACACTCCCAACGTTTATTCATATTTTTAGATTGATACATGAATCCGATACCTTACAGAAATTAAATTGATGAACAATTGAGCAAACACAACGTAGTATATGTTATTGGTGTAATGCTAATAAGGGCACACATGAAATAATTATTAGATTATGTAAACACGTTATAATATAGTTATTGATTATAGATTAGATTAGATTCAGTTGGATATTTTGTGCTTTAGCCGAATCTATCTTACTCTTACTGAAAAATTTACAAAAACGTAACACGATACGAGGCGTATGAAGCTGAAACTCAATTCATTTACTCACAATATTATATATGTACAGAGGTGGATTATCCCTAAGGCAAACTAGGCACGTGCCTATACCTATAGGGGCAAGAGGGTACAATTGTAGAGGGTAGAGGGTAGAATTGTTAAATAAATATAATACCTACTTATAGCATGAAATCAATTGTGTCAGTAAGTAAGCTCCTACTTCTACACAATAAAAACCAATATTTTTTCGTAGAGCCAATAAATACTAGTACCTACAAGTTATTTTTAATATAGGGGGGTGCCGATAAGTTGCTTACCTACGGCGCCCCCAACGTTTAATCCGCCTCTGATTTCGTAATAAATAAAATACATAGATTCAAAAGTTTTGCATCACCTTCTTCGGATGCGAAGGAATTTTTTTGCGCTAACAATTTTTTGTTGGCTTGTGTATCAATGTTAATCATATCAATATGTTCCATATTTTTTACCGATGCTTACAGTTTTTTTTTGTAAGATAACATTTTTAGTGCAAACATGAATCGTCAAGTCATAAGTGAGATTGACCGTGCAAGAATAGTGGCTTTAGTTGAAGAAGGTCATTCTCAAAGGTTCGTGGCAAACAGAGTTGGCGTTTGGCAAAGTGATGTGTCTCGTGTATGGAACCTGTATCTCCAGACCAATTCTATTCGTGATAGACCTAGAAGCGGTAATAGAAGGCGTGTTACTAATCAGCGGCAGAACTGCTATATCCACTTAACTATCCGAAGAAACCCGACCAAGGCAATACCAGCAATCCAAAGAGATATGAGACATGCGTTGGGAGTTCAAGTATCGATCTCGACATTACGAAGACGAATACTTGTGACAGGTTTGAGGTGTCGCCGACCAATAAGAGTGCCCAGACTACAACCTGAGCACAGAGTTCGCCGACTACAGTGGGCTCAAGAACAGGCGGCCTTTCCTGAAGAATTTTGGAATTCGGTGTTTTTTTCCGACGAGACAAGGATTTGTTTGGTACAAGATAGCCATCGAATACGTGTGTGGCGGGATCGAACGAGAGTTGCTCAGCTTGCCCATGCTCGCCCCGTGCCGCCCTTCAGAGGAGGAAGTGCTATATTTTGGGCTGGTATCATGTTAAATAATCGCACAGAATTAATTCATGTGGAGGGAACGATGACTGGTGATAGAGGTATCTCAGAGAGATTCTACATCCTCACGTGAGACTATGGCGCACATCTGTTGGCAATTCCTTCGTTTTTATGGACGATAACGCCCGACCTCATCGGACCAGAGCTGTAAATGAGTATCTTGAAACTGAATGGATCAATCGTTTGAACTGGCCTGCCCTATCTCCTGACATGAATCCCATAGAACATGTTTGGGACATGCTTGCCAGGGCAGTGGCAGCACGCAGAAATCCACCCAGGAGTGTACAAGAGCAGAATAGGTATCAATAATTTGGTAAACAACATGGGCAGGCGACTTCAAGATTGCATAAATTATAGAGGTGGAAATACTCTTTATTAAAAGTTCTCATGCAGGTTCTCACTTAACCTTTTCTTTAAAAAGAATCAATTTGTATTTAATTTATAAGAATACTTTTTATGTTTAAAGCAAGTTTATTATTGGATAATAAAAATGTTTGACAAATATACACGTTTTTTTTATTGAAACCAATTATTTGATTAATCTCTGATCCATTTATTATGAACACATTTTTTTTTTCGGAGATTTAGGGTGATACAAAACTTTTGAATCTATGTGTAGATAATCCTTACTTCCAAAATTTTAAGTTTCATCATATCATTCGACTACGAGTTTCTCTGGTTCCTTATAGAGGAATTCATGTTCACTAACATTCGTTCAATGTGTTTATTTTTTATGCCCATTCAATTTACTAACATCAGGTCTTCTAAATATATCATGTACTAAATATACCTACCTCGTAAAATTTTTATTGACAACCGATGAAAACTAGTAGGTAATGGCTTTCTTGCAGGTTAAAATCAAATTTATAATTAAAATGATTATTTATAGACAGGGGCGTAATTACTGCTTGTCAACTGGTTTGACAAGGCCCGACGAGTCTTTAGAAATTTATCTCAGATATATATTATTTTGAATCAACTAACATTCTCATAGTATTTTACTATTTTTCTATTAATTCAATTGATAATTTTCACTTATGATGGTACAAAGTAAGGTGAAAAATGATTGAGTAACGAAAAGATAAATGCAATACAGTTCACTCATTGTTCAGTCCTTTGCGTGATTGTAATGGATAGTTCAGGCATCTGGAAATTAATTAAATAAAAGCTACATGACTTTTAAATTCAGGCGCAGTTAATTAGTACACGATCATCCATTTGCTCCTATTTCGGGGTTGAAAAATGTCGACTAAAATTGTTTGGACTGGTCTATTTCAACTAAACTAAGAATTGGGTTAACTACCCGTTTTAAATGGATCCAACAAAAACATAAAGATATTTTAGTCAAAGGCTACTGTCCTATATATCTAGCTCAACACAATGCACTACGTCTATTTTTAATTTTATATTAATAACGATATTTTCTTCAGTAGTTTTATGTTTTAAGAACATTTGAAGTATCCACTAAGTATATAATTAGTAAAAATACAAGAAAAAGTAATTTTTAATTGTGGGGGATAGTTTAGATTTAAATATACTATAATTTCACGTAATAATGTACAAAGAGATTCTACTTGATACAACACTATAATCCAGATTTTTTTGTTTTTTGTTTTGTTTGGGCACTGCAGATGATATCCGAAAGGAAGAAAGGGACACTTCTGGCTTCTTGTTAATCTTATCTTAGGTAAACGCCAACAATCAGAAGAATAATTTGTCTGTAAAGATCATCCCATCTCCTTATTTAGGCAGAATTGTAATTATTTAATTGTCCTTCGACAAAATTGCACCTTATTTAAATCGCTTTATCAACTATCCCATTTCTTCAAGAGCTCATCCTTATCTCAAATGTGGTTTTATGAAATCCAAACAAAAGGGTTCAATAAATCTCAAAGTCCAAACCACAATTATTTAATATTGTCCACCAAAAGGACAAATTATTTAGCTACTAGTTTCGGCAAGTAAATTACCATCATCAGGCTACAATAGAATAGAAATGGTATCTTTAGTATGAAGATCTTATGAATTTTGATAAAAATTGAGACAAAATATACTGAAATACTGTTAAAATAAAAATTGACATTAAATAATTTCGAACAAAACTTCCAAGGTTATATTAATATACAATACAATATTTAGTCACCTTCATGAAACATGTAAAATCGGAACTATAAGTTGCTGCTACCAAAAATCTCTGAAGTAGTATACCATAATTATTAATGTTTTAAAAAACAAATTTTATAGTGGTTTAGAAAAAAAATAAAAGGGAAAATTCTTTTTTTCTTTTATTTTCTTTCTAAACCACTATTAAATTTGTTTCTTAAAACATCAATTATGGTACAGTACTTCAGAAATTTTTGGTGGCAGCAGCTTATAGTTCCAATTGTACATGTTTCGCATGTTTCATCAAGGTAACCTAATATTTTATTGTATATTAATATAACCTTATACTTAGATGATCAAAAAGTTTTGTTCGAAATTATTTAATGTCAATTTCTATTTTAACAGTATTTCAATATATTTTGTCTCAATTTTTATCAAAATTCATAAGATCTTTATACTAAATATACCATTTCTATTCTATTGTAGTCTGATGATGGTAATTTACTTACCGAAACTAGTAGCTAGTGTGTCCTTTTTGTGGACAATATTAAATAATTGTGGTTTAGACTTTGAGTTTTATTGAACCCTTTTGTTTGTATCCCGCCTTTTCTATTTAAGTATAACTACCAAGTGTATTACATTTTAAACATCACTAAACTTTATAGCTTTTAGCTTTCCATTTACATTTAATAAAATTAAAATTTAGATTAATTATTACATTTTGAAAACACCCCAAACAACTTTTTCGACTCTACTACATTTTAACGCTTATTTTTAGTGTGCAACGAAGGACAAAAAGTTTATTTATATTTTAATCTCACTGAGTATTAAACGTAATGTCACACCCATAGATGTCACACCTATCAACCTTGGAGTCCTACATTATTTAAATTATTTGTCCACGACCACCTAATAATAAGTCAATATTTTACCTCCTAACT
>CAJUYI010000117.1:165345-176708 GCA_910591695.1 Galerucella pusilla
TTTTTTTGGCAGGATATTTTTGGACAGGATATTTAGTCCTGCTACCAAATTCAAAATGGCGTTTTAGCTGATTTCTCAATAATTCTAGGACCTTTTGGCAAGTCACCATTTAATTTAAGTAGATATTTGGGTTCCTCGAGATGCAAATCAACTTCAACGATGGGAAAATATAATTGGAAAAGAGGGATATTCTGAAGGAAGGTAGCCATTTTGTTCCAAGTAATGTAATGGTTTGGTTAGGTGAAAAAAAGTCTCAGAGCAGGAGCATATTTTTTTTACGAGCAATATTACAAAATTGCGAGTAAAAATAGGCACTTTTATATACTATTTTTTCTCCAACCAAGTAAAAATTAAAATAAATTTAGTTTTATTCATAAATCGTTAATAATTTGGTAATAAATTTGAACACCTATTAATTATAACAGCGATAGCAAGTCGGTAGTCACGGATATCTGGTATTGTTGGTAAATATTGATTGTCGCAAGTAGACGTCAGTAAACGTACTAATCATATAATTTTTGTAGTAGTTTTCACGCTGCTTTCAAAATGAATCCCGAACACGATGAAAATATACCTGCGGATATATTGGAAAGTGCCGAAGCAGTATGTATATCTAAATCTTTTGCGACCCAAATCTAGCCAAGTTTATGAACTTGCATATCAGCGATTCATGGATTGGTATAAAGAAAAAAATGTGCAAAACTATGCGGAGAGTGTTCTTGTGGTGTCTTTCTCAAATTTAACGAAGACCGTCAAGCCATCTACTCTTTGGTTACAGTATTCAATGTTGTGATCCACACTGGATATCAAAAATGGTGTGGATATTAGTAAATATTCAAAGGCAAACTGATGGATATATACCTAAAATGTCTAGGGTTTCTACAAAGGAGGAAGTGGATCGGTTCCTGGATATGGCACCTGATAATATTTGATGATAAAGGTTGTTCTAGTATTAGGAATTGGAGGTGCTATGCGTTGTGACGAACTATTTCATTTGAAAATTGATGACATTGAAGATATGGACTCGGTCCTGGTCGTAAAAATTTTGCAGACAAAAAAGAAGAAACCTTGTTTGTTTACCATTATAGGCGATAATTATTTGCGTTTATTTCGAAAATATGTTGCCATCAAATATACAGGAACGTCGTTTATTTTTGAAGTATCTTAATGGGAAGTGTCAAAGAATGGTTGTTGGTATTCACAAAATTAGTGCCGTGCCGCAAGAAACTGCAAACTTTTTGAAGTTAGAAAATTTTAAGGAGTATACTGGATATTCGCTAAGAAGAACATCTGCTACACTTCTTATTGATGGTTGCGGTGACCTAACTTGTCTTAAAAGACATGGAGGTTGGAAATCGAGTACGGTAGCAGAAGGATATATTGAACAATCACGTATCAACAAAGAGAATACTGCCAGAAAAATATTGCAACCTAACAAAGAAGGTACAAGTACCTGTTCAGATATTTCCTCGAATGTTTCATCAACAGTTACGGAGAATATTTTAAGTTGTTCTAACATTAATGAAAATCTTTTGAATTGTTCGAAAATTGTTAGTGATAATTTCAGTGGTGCTTTGAATTTTGGCAATAATTGTTCCAATTGTACATTCAATATTACTATAAATAACAAATAAATACCTATATATAGTTGCCCAATTAGTTTGTTTTATTAAGTTTGTAAGAGACAATGTTTTTTTTCAAATATCAATTAGAGAGCTCAAATGCAATTACTTTTAGTCCTAGGATTGAAAGTAGCGTTTTTAATCCTAGGATTAAAAGTGTACGAGCAAATTTTTGTACGGTAAGGGAATTGATTGCACCTGAAAATAGTACAAAAATGTCAATATTTTTTGATGGTTGGAGAAAAAATGTATTTCTCGATTAATAAATGGATCAAAGATAAGTATTTTTACTATCACTGGAAAATTTGAATATTTATACAGTCAATTTAAACCCTTCCTCATACAGCACGCAACTGTTGCTGGAAGCTGCGAACTTCACTTTGTGTGTTGCTATCCTTGTTTTGGAAAGAAAAACTCAACTTATATATGACAATAAATCATCTTATTATTGATATAAAATATAAAAAGAAAACAACCTGAAAAATTAACCAAATTATTTATTTTTAGAATAAAATAAGTGATATTATACAGCATATTAAAGTAAATAAACCGAAACAAAATTTGGAGTTGTATTGCTACTATGGAATAAATTGAATAAAACTGCACAATACATAAACTTAATTGTCACAATAATAAATTATATAAATACATTCAAATAAAATATGTTTTCATATAACAATTTTTTCCTATTTAGCCCCTCACATCGTTGTAGTTTTTTTCTTATTATCCTAAAAGTTAAGCAGCGGCTAAAATAATAAAAATAAATTAATTGCTTCATCTAAAAATATTGTTATTATTAAATAGAATGATTTCAACACAAAAAACTGTCAAGTTATAAGTACAATTCTATACAACTTTCATTTAACTAATGAAACTAGTATCCAATTCAGTCCATGATAATTTAAATTAATTTCCAATTCTAATTCTACATTCATGATGCAGTTTGCTCTTGTAGCTAATCCATTTTCTAAGACATAAATTATGTTTTTCTGTGATTTTCTGTTCTCCGACTTCATGCGACAATCTAATACCGAGGTAGCTTTATTATAATTATTATCATGCACAAGAGCTTTCTACCCACTTTGATACATTTTAATCATCATCTTTGGTATTTGAGGATGGTATGAAGTGGGCGATGCTAATTAGCTTTTACCGATATGAATTTACGGTTTGGTTGAGGCGTATCGAAATTTGAAATCTAAAAATTATTCGAATAATTCAACTTTAATAGGATAATGCCATATTAGTACTAATACTAATACCAAATAAAATACTCACCGGTAAATAAAAATTAATGTGGATTGAGATGAAAATGTAAGGATGAAAACGAAAAATCAGCTTGTGTTAGAAATAAAAGATGAATAATGAGATGATTGATAAACAGAACGATGATATGAAGAAACGTAACAAACATCTTCATCTAAATCTTCACCTTCTATAATAGGAGGCGAAGAAATTACAGGCGCGGGCTCAGAAGGTGTTGATTCAGCTTCTGCTGCAGCTTCCGCAGGAGATTCAGCTGGTGCAGGATCAGAAGCAGGTTCAGATTCAGCAGGTGCTTCCACAGCTGGTGCTGCTTCTGCTGGTGTGTCTGCTCCTGGTGAAGATTCTGGAAATATACAAGATATATCGTTTATGATAATACTAATTATAGACGTAGTAGTTCACAGTTATTTAACGAAGAATTAAATACAGAATACATAAACATAAAAATAAACATATTTTTTTAGGACGAAAATATAGTAACATCAATAATGTAATCATTACGACGAAAAGACGTACTACACAAGCACTACGAACGATCGTTGGATAAATCTATACCTTCCGCTGGAGGTGCTCCTTCTGCTGGTGGTGCACCTTCTGTTGGTGGTGCACCTTCTGTTGGTGGTGCGCCTTCTGCTGCTGGTGCACCTTCTACTGCTGGAGCTCCATCTGCCGGTGCAGCTCCTTCTGAAGTTGGAGCACCTTCTCTTGGCGGCGATGCTGCAGCAGCTAGTGCTTCAGCTGCAGCTGTTTGTCCTTTTTATTGTAATAACGAAATATCAGTTAACTTCTTTTCAGTAATTATTGTTTTGATTTGTATGAAGGAAATGATATGATATAAAAGAACATTGAAAGTAAGATATTATTATATTGATTGTAATCTTACTTTACAAATAAACTAACAAAAATGGCAGAGGAAACAGAATATTGGCTGGATGAATTTATTTAAAGTATTCGTCAAGTCTTTAAACAATGCTATGTGGGGCAACATATGCTTTAGTTATTGAAGAATTGATTTAAGTTCAGAAATAAAAATATCCAATCGAAAAAGAAGTTAATATAATAGCTAGGTTTTATCAACTAAATTAATATTATCACGGAAGATTGACTCTTCGAGAAATGTCATCTATTACTTTTGAACATGTTAGGCTGAATAACGGGCATAATATGTATTACAGGCGAGTACAAATATAATTTTCGACATTCACATTTTTTATGCTGATGCTGGATGAGAAATATATATACAGACAATAAAAAATGAAACAGGATGTACTGACGATGAAGACATTCACGTTTTCCAGCATCTTACCATTCCTCTTCAATTTTTCTAATAAATCCTCAAAGCTCAAAGTGGCGTGTTCAGTATCGGTTGCTGCAGTTGTTAAATCTACAACTTTATATTTTAAAGAATCTTTGACGTACATAATAACACCATCACCACTGCCTCTACGATTTTCTACCAAGGAGTAATTTGGTATAGATACTGCTTCTAAGTCTTCTGTCGGTGCTAATATGGTTTCTGGTAATGTTATGATGTCGTAGCCTTCGTTAATGACTAATTTCTTGAATGTTTCGAATCCTACGGGAGCAGTTTTATTGTTTTTAACTGAATTTAATACATATGGTTTTAAATGAAACTAACTGTTCCTAAATGACTCCACAATATATTTATAAATATATTGTGGAGTCATTTAGGAACAGTTAGTTTCATTTAAAACCATATGATGAGTAGATTCCACGAAGTGAGGGTTTATACAGTTAACTGAATTTAATACATATTCGGTGTTCCAAAAATTGGAATGAGTGTTTTATTATGTAGTGTTTTCTGTTTAAAAACAATATCCATATTCTTTTCATGAATAATACATAACTTTTGACACATTGAGGATAATTTTAACTCACCAGTTTCTGGTGGCGGTTCCGGTGTCTTTTCTTTTTCCGGTTCAGGGGGAGGTCCAGTTTCACCTTCAGTCGGTTGTCCCTCAGCTGGAGGCGCGCCTTCAGAAGATGGTGCTTCTTCTGCAGGCTGTTCTCCATCTGCTGGTGGCTGTGCGTCTTCTGCTGGTGGTTGTGCGCCTTCTGATGGAGTTTCACCTTCTGTAGCAGGTACATCTTCTGCAGGAGCTGGAGCTAGATATTTTGGATTTAAATATCTACATGCAGTTGTATTTTAGTTTATTAATTATCACAAAGCTTCGCTTAGTATCTATTATTAGATGTTTGTAATGGACAAAACAAAGCCAATTTAACGTATTTGGTTATACAGGATGTCTGAATAGTGCGTGAACGTATAAAGCAAAACTGTTAAAACGTAAGAAAGTATAAGTTTATTACACAACATTTGTTAAAACACATTCGCTGCCAATTATACCTATAATAGGTGTATTCCATGCATGTTAATAGAGGTGACGGTGGTTAATGTAGGTATCACTCTGGCACTGGCATTTCAGGTAAACATTTTAATATCCATGAGACATACTGATTGGTGTGTAAATTACTAATGTGTAATGCTGGTTGCTTGCAGCAAGCACTGGATCAAATGTAGAATAATAGTGCGCTCATATAAGATTTATTGCACAAAATCATAAGATCGTGTTAAATAATATTCAGAGCGAAAGAGTAAAGACAACGAAATATTTAGGTGTCATTATTAACGCTCAGTGGACGTTTGACATGTATGCGGACTATTTATGTAAAAAGTTAGGCAAAAAAATTGGATTTTTTGGGAGAATTGCAAGAGAGTTATCTGAATGGTCAAAAAGATTAGTATACAATTCTATAATTCTTCCTCATTTCAATTACTGCACATCATAGTTACTTTCATGCTCCAAAGAACAACTTACTCGTCTGCAGATATTGCAAAACAAATGTATGAGAATATTACTCAAATGTGGTAGGCGCGTTCCTATTGAAAATATGTTTAGACAATTGAATTGGTTGTCAGTCCAACAAAATGTTGAAAAAGCAAACCTGGTGTTGATTTACAAGATAATTAATAAAAAATTACCTCAGTACCTAACTGATCTACTAGTATCTAGATTTGAACTCCATGGCCGATTATTACGTACAAACCAACATTATAATGTAGAATTTACAAGTAAATCATTTCTCATGAAATCACTGTTCTCTGATGGGCTTCGACTTTACAATTCGCTACCAACTGATATTAAAAACAGTAAAAATGTGTACATATTCAATAAAAATGTGAGTTTATTCCTTAGAGATGGGACATTTTAGTTTTAAGTTATTTTTTTTTTGTATATTGTATATAAATAGAATTAGTTGTTTGTAATTAGCTTGGAGCTAAATAAACATTACTTACTTCACTTACATAAAAACCTTTTTGTGCAATAAGTACTCAGTGCAATCGAAGAAGAATCATGTATGGTGGAGGTGGGGGTTTCATCTGATTGGTTTAGAGGAGGAAAGCTTCATTGAAGACACCGCCGAAGGCAGCATGCTAATAAAACATTAATGTTCCTTTATTGTATTTTTCATGGGGGGGGGGTTTCAGCCCCCAACCCCCTCCTTATATACGCCACTGACTCTTAGCATCTGACGAAACCACCAAGAAAATGAAAAGTGTAGCAATAAAGGAATGTGAAGTTTGTAGAAACCAAAAGAAGGGGACAACTATGTATGTGAGTGCTGCCTGTGAACTTGTTAAAGTTCACCAAGTATTTTTCGTCGAGCCTTATTTATCTTTCATAAGGAATAATAAATATTCTTTGGAATACAATTCTATAACTGAAACTATTTTCCAACCGGCATTATAATATACGTTGGCAGCCAACGTGTTAATGTTTGTTAAAATATCGCCAGGGAGCTGAAATTTGACAGACCATTCAGATAATCTGTAGTGAGAGTTTGCACAGCAAAATTGCAGATAACATTATAATTTATCAAACAACATAATTTTCTGTAAATGACAATGATACAATATTGATACTATTTGTGATACATTGAATTTTTCAGTTTCTTATAAAGGAATGTAAAGGTTGGATTATTATATTACAATACTAAACATTTGTTAAATTCATACAACTCCGTACATATAGAAGCACATAGTGCCCTTTCTTACCTTCCTCTTCACCTTCCTAAAAAAAAATAAATATCAAGAATTAAAAAATTAAAAAGTAAAAATTCCTTTGACACATAATTTGACAGTTACAGTTTTATCTTGAAACAAAGAGATTTCCCACTCCCATTATTTCATTTTTTTGTCTCTTTACAAAGCTCTCTCTCTCTCATCAATTCTTATTTTCATAATCTTCACAGATCTTCGTTTCTCACTCTTTAAGAATCTCAAACTCTTTTCGTAAGTTACTTGCATAGTTTGTCTAGCAAAGCGTAAATTTGTTCAGATTTTCCACAGCTGTCTCCTATTAAGACTTGTTATATGAAGGAATTTCCAGTAATTATGGTAAATGTGATGGAATTTTCTATATAAATGTGTGTCTAAAGTGAAATATTGCACCAAAAGTATCTGCAATGACAGTAACTGTCAAAACAAGCAGTACTTACACATGCTCATTAAAAAATGGGTGGAATCCAAATGGAGAAAGGAGATATTTTGGAGAAATTTTGGTGTTCTTAGATAACATGTTGTAGCTATAAAAGTTCTAATTTTTATTGTTTTTATACAATAATCATGTAGTTTTTTACTAAAAAGTGATCATCTCTAATTAACTAAATCACTCAATGATCTATGAACATCTGACAACATCAATTTGTCTATTTATTATTGGTTGGTACAGAAGCTGACGTCATATTTGTCGGGCGTTTCAGAGCATTTGAATTTTCGCTTTAAAAAGTAAGAATTTAAAATTTTATTCCGAGTTAACGACAAATTAAATATTTCCCAAAAGCATGTTAATATATCTAGTTCACCTTCTAGATTGAGAAAAAAATATAAAAAAATCACTAAATCTCCCTATTGGAAAGCTTCTACCAGCTTGGATTACATAGTAAAAATAATCGTTTCATGCTAATTGAAAAAGGAACAAAAATATTAAGGGTAAATAACTATAAACGGATGCTGGAATTGGAGGGACAAAGGGATAAAAACAAACATGACGCACACAATACTTCACATTTTTTAATAAGTTACATAAACAAATAATATACATGCGAAACAGACACTCTTTTAGCCTGGAAAGTAATGAATAAAATAAATATATTTAATTGACGCTATTACGATGTAAAAATCGAAATAACGAAGTATCCCAAAAGTTGACAGAAAGGATTAAACATATAGATGGAAAAAATCATGCTTCAACCTCTTGTACCTTCTTTTCGTCTCCTTTCTTGGACCAGTCTGGTTTTTTCTGAAATTTGAAAAAAAGTTTTTTTAATAAATCGCTCAACAATCACATCAAGCTGCAGAAATTTGCTAAATCTTTTTAAACGCTATATTTTTTAGGACAAAGAAGATCTCACACTTATGGATTTTGAGCCATCAATAGATTTCTTTTAAATTTTAGTATAATATTTTGGAAGTCTTGCAATCGCCATATGAAATATCATATCAATTGTCCGTTCATTTAATCACCCTGTACATGCTAGAAAAAAAATTATCACTTCTACGGAATAGATTTTGTTCTAATCCCTAGAAAATACCTGATTTTATCAGACAAAGTTAAATTATAACAGTTTGCAATTATAATCAAAAACATTTAAGAATATTTTGGACCTATTATTTTAGTATATCCCTGTATGACTACAATGTCGGTTCATTGAAAGAAAATGCTTATTTGACTTCCAAAATTACTAACTGGAATTCCAAAAAAGTCTATCGGAGGCCGAAATACTGGAAAGACTTTCTGCAACTCAATTGAAGTAATACGTGTCCATTCTAAGCAATAAAATATTAATATAAATCACAGTTTGATTAGAAATACTTTTTTAATTCGAATAAATAATTACTGCTAGTTAATAAATGTATCTGATGAATTATTTAAACATTTTATTGCTTAGTACATCTATTATTGGACGGCATTCGTTATGTGGTGTGTAACAAACAAGTTTCGTGTTGTATAATTCGTAAATTAAAGAAAATATGTGCTAAAAGAATACATACAGGCTTTAAATTTTGCAAAGCAACAAGTGTTTTTGCAGAGAGCTTTTTAGAAATGCGCGTGTCAAGCAACTAATACAATTTATCACAAATATTCATTGCAAGCAGACTTGAATATATGATGTTGATGATAGCTTCTTGAAGAAATGAAGTATCAATTTTTATACGGAAGTAATTAAAAACAAATGTAGAAAGAGCAGTAGATTGCAAAGAGAAATAAACTTGGATCAAGTACATTGGCTTTAGAAACTGCGCACACAAGAAACCAGAAGATTATTCAATGAAATAAAATAGTAGTGGTTCAAGATTATTCTTCTCGCTAGATTAGGTACAATCTTGAAATGAGGTTAGTTATGGATACTTAAAGCCCCATTACAGGGGTAGACAAAGAATTAAAGTAATATGGTTGAAGAAGAAGACATGAGGATGTTGAGGGATCATTTTTCGATGGGATATAAATCATATCAATAATAAAAAATGTACAAAAAAGTGGAAGGTCTTGGGCAATAGCCTTATTCTACTATTACTATTAGATCAGCAGCAGCTCTGCGAGTGAAATGGTAAAGTTAGACTCAAAGCACACATAAGTTAAGAGAGAGATTTTAGGATTGAACTTACTTACAAATCATAAAAAGCGTTAACAAATACATGCTAACTTGAATAATAACAATTTCGTCTTTCGGTTTCGTAAAAAAGTTCAATTATGTGAAAATTATTCGAAAATTATTCCAAATTGTGTCCACATCAAAGTATAATGGAAACTAACGTGGAAGCTTGATGAATAAATTGGTACTTGTAGGAAATAATATCAGAAACAGAAGGAAGTAAAATTAAGTTCAATTTGAATTTATTTTGTATTTTAGCATTTTGTATTTTAGCAGCGCAACTGAAACACGGGATACAGGAATACAATGTATTATCTTCAATCACAGTAGTTTAGAATCAGATTTAATCAAAAAGTGATTTAACATTTCGCTCTGACAGTATTGAAATATTTTAAAATAATTTTGGTAGGACTGTGAATGCAAATTTGCTGTAGGAATTTATTTTGGGTATGCCTAATGGCACTTTGGCTATGCTTTATGTCACTTTCGTTATACCTTAGGCCACTTTTGCTGATATGAAAATCTGCAAAATAGTGTTAGAAGATTGATTGATTCCACTGCGACCTTTTTAGATCTGTTGTGGTGTTCTGAATCTAGATAACATTCCCCAGCAAAATAGTGTTTTGGATGGTGGTTGTACGAAAACTTTATTACTGTCTGAAAATTTTATTGCTTTACCGTAAAATATGAAGGAATCTGTAGGGTTAGGTATAATAAGTTTTAGTTATATAAAGGCATAAACACAGACGAAACATTACATGTCAATTGGAGTAACTGAGCTATATTAAATATTGCCACAAAAGAAGCTAAAGCGGAGCTCACCTTGTTCTAAAGGCTTATTTCCATTAAAAAAAATTTAAAAAGCCCAAAAAATAAAAATAAAAATGTGTAAAAAATATAATGGGTGTTGTAGAAACTACTTAAGTAGTAAAAATATTCAGTAGGATTCTAAAATTTTTTATTTAAGTGTAGTGTATGTGTATAATTCAAAAAAATCTTGATATATTGTAAAATCAAAAAATAACGGTGATTAGTATGTATATAGTTCATTTCTTCGTCTGCCATTCAGCTTTTTCCGATTTCTTGGGCTGCGAAAAATAAACTCATATTCTAGCAAACTCTAATTTTTTTTTTCTTTTTTTTTGTTGTTCATCAAGGCTAGCAACTCATAATTCCCATTTTTTTTTCAAATAAAGTTCCTGACGAATTAATTGTAAAATTGCAACAAAGAGCGTTAAAAGATTTCTAGTATTTTTAGCTACATCTAACTTACAAGTTAGTCGATTTGGAAGTGATTTTTCTTCCTTAGAAAATAAGTAGGTACGTTGAGCCCTTCGTCAAAAACAAAAACAGTAAGTTTAACGTTTATAAATATACGCATGATATAATATGTACCTCAATAAAAAACTTATATTTCATAACTATTATCCGTAATTTATTACTGTAGCTGAAAGCTAGTAGCTTATACATAATTACTTCATTCAAATAATACGTTCAAAGTTCTTTAATATGAAATGTCGAAATGACTTTCCGATTTTTCACAGATCAAGTAGATCTGTGGAACCCATCAGCTGTTTGGGTGGCTTTCTCTTTAAACCAAAGTAAACCTTTTTAAAGAAATTCATTACGGAATCTAGCAACAAAAAGTAGTGGGACCAGACTTGGAAAAATATCCATTCAAAGGTAAGCAGACGGCTCAAAAGCAATATAAGGAATTGGATAGGAGTGAACGTACTCTGAAAGCTTGGGACAAACCCCAAGTATCTTTCAAGCGGAAATTCACACCATAAGAAAGAA
>CAJUYI010000117.1:186351-227500 GCA_910591695.1 Galerucella pusilla
TTCATTAATCAACAATTGCATAACTTTTTGAAAAATTGTTTTAAAAAATTTTTTCCAACGGGCATAAATTCTTTCAAGTATCTGGATGATACCATAATTTATTTGAATTTTTAAATTCATATTTGTTACTATAAAAAAATAATTTTCTGTGGTACGCCGTGTTTAGCGGCAGAGCACCCATGTCGTAATCGCTGCGCGGTGCCCTATTTTCAGCGTTAAATTAAAACTATTAATAATAGAGGTGGAGTTCCGGGAGCTGGAACTTTTTTTTCGGAAATTTCCTCCTCTTCAAGGACCTTTTTTCCTAATATCGTAAATATTAATAGTTTACGAGCTATTAATAAAAACCTAAATACCTCTTTTTTTCATATTATTTTGTTAATAACAATTGCAATTTTTTACGTGCAGTAAAATCCTCGAAGCACATTTTTCTAGAGGTCATTCCGAATCCAATGAGCTATTGCTCATGTTTTTAGGAGCTTTATCTCTATTTTTCACGGTTTCCAACTTGTAGACTGGACTATCTGGGCCGATGGGGGAAGCAAGGATGGGGCTATTTAGGCAGCAAAATAACCTGAGCAACAAAATAGTTAGATCAGGACACATATCCATTAAGGACATCATAAGTGGAGTTATTTTAGATATGAAAACAGACTATATGGCCACTTAACTTCTCCCCAGTCCCAAATATGAGATAGAAATACCTCATAGAAAGGACTGGCAAGAACCAAGCAGATTGAAGCTTCCCCGAGGAGAGGTACACAGACGGGACACAGACTGGGGAAGGGACAGAAGCAGGTGTGTATAGTGAAATGAAAAACACAAGATGCTTCTTTTCACTAGGAGAACATACCTCTGTATTTCAGGCAGAGATTTATGCTATCCTAGAATGTGTCAGAATTAACAAATATAGGACTGACACTCATGGGATAAACATACTAACTGACAGCCAGACAGCCCTTGCAGCTTTAAACAGCCGCAAGGTAACATCCAGACTGGTAGAAGAATGCCAGAAAGAACTAAATGAACTAGCATACCACATTAAAGTAAGATTAGTGTGGGTGCCGGGACACAACGGTATTTCTGGAAATGAACAAGCTGATGAACTCGCGAGAAGAGGTTCAGCAACAGCATATGTTGGACCAGAACCAGGAGCGCTATCCTCGGTATCGGTATGTTAACAACAGCCATCGGTTGCGCGGTCGACGGGACTAATGTAACGCTATTCTGTATGCCACGGTTTTCGACGCTCGGAATTGCAACCAAAAATTGTCGGCATAGAAGTGACGTTACTCGATTCGGTACATGTGGCCAATGAGCGATGAGGGAAACTGTCAAATCTGTAAACAAACCAAAGGGCACGTTGAAGATTAGAGCAAATTATCCCTTGTGATATTACCCAATAAAGGATAAAGAAGAAAAAGAAGATTAGAGGTTATTTTTTGGTTTCATTGGAAGGTAGGGTCATATAATTAGATAATAGATAGTGATAGTGACATATCTTTTAGCTGTTATCATGAACTATACAATTCATGTTTATATTGATCTGGCGTTAACATTTATAGGTATCTCTTATTTTTCAAGTCTCAAAGATAGGATAAGTACAGATATCTAATTATTTTAAAGGAGTTTCTTGTTCTATCAAAACTAAGCGTTATGATACCGCTCAGAGGGATCATTTGATTCAAGACAAGGAGAGTCATTCAAATTATGCTGCAGGAAAATTTTGAGGAAAAAATGGGAAGGACTTATAAAACACTAGATTAGACACTATACACAATATAGTTTCTCTTCAAATATTAAAAAGTCACTTAAATAATCCGCAATTCCAGCCAAACATCAACAAATAATGAAAATTTCCTTTCAGCGAAAATCGATAACGGTTACCGTGGGGCTCATTAGATCACGGTAGACATACCGATTCTCATCGACTCGAATTCGCGATATCGGTCGGTGAAAAGGTATACAGAATACCGCACATGCGACTAACCGACGGCTGTCGATAACTGAGTCTTACCGATACCGATTTCTCTCCGAAACGAGTTACAGAATAGCGCTCCAGCTCTTGGGACCACAAAGAAAGTAGTGCGAGGGCAAATACAAAAATGGGTACAAAGCCAACATAAACTTCAGTGTAGGAACACTCCAAAGCAGGTACACAGTAAAACCTTATGTGTAAAACGGGCCGAAGAAGTAGGAATAAGCTAAGAATTATTACAGGTTATTTAACGGGTCATACCCCGGTAAAAGATCACTTGCATAAAATAGGGTTATATAACGGGGACCTCAGCTGAAGACTTTGTGGCATGGAGACCGAGACCGTAACCCATATCTTATCTGACTGTGAGGCACCGGACTCGAGGAGGCAAATTATCTTCGGAGAAGCCAATGTGCTGCCCGAAGTATATGGCACACATCCAATGAACCTATATCGTCTACTCGAAGGTACGGGGATAACTGGATGGGAGGAATAAATGTGGGAGTAGAGTAGAATAAGCCAACAGGCTGCAGTGCTCCCGGCATCAGAACGGCTCCCAAACACAAAAAAAATACTGGGCCGATTCAAAGACAGCAGCTTGGACAGTAACCTAAGATATTCAGACACACGTATGTCAAGATGGCCTCCCGATTCTTCAATTTCTTTTCACCAATTGTTAACAGTGGTTGCAGTAACGAAGGGACATTATAAATGGTGACGCGTTTGGATAAAAAATGACGCAAAAAGATATATTTTCAAAAGAGAGTGGAATAAGGTATAAGCGAAAGATAAGAAACTAGGATTGTGGTGGGTGAAATGATAAGACAGACAAAATGGAACAAGTTATTCTAAGCTTGCGTTTATTGCTAGTTTTGCTTTCTTTTTGTGACGTACACCTCTTGAGGAAGGTATTGGAAATAAAGTGGAATCTAGTAAAGTAGGCAAAATGTCCTGACCACTCATTAAATATTCTTCTTGTAAACTGTATTAACCGAAGAACTGACGCGACATAATCCTGTATACCTATTTTCAGTTGAACCCTATTCTTGGACAATAGAAAAAAAATTCGGTATCTCTTGTTATTTTTGACAATTGTGTTCTGTTAGATCGAAACTGTCACAATTTAAATAAAAGCAGTAGATATTGCCCTGTCAAAAGATGAGTAGGTAATTTATTGTTCCTGGCACAAGTTAAGGAATAGTTATTTACTTAACTAGTTATGAAAAGAGCGATATTGTTCAACAAGCGTAATATTTGTCTAAACGAGCGCCAGCGAGTTTTGCAAATTATGCGAATTCAACAATGTCTGTCTCTTCATAACGTGTTTACGTACAACGTTTTATCTAATTTCGCGCTTTTATAATTTTTAGTAAAATCTTCAATTACAATGGTAATATTAAAGTGGATTCAAATGATGTTAGAAGTATTGTTACTATAAAGTATTCACCCATAAAATTGACTTACTTTAAATAACTGTGTCCTTAATAATGTCGTTTTCAATGTTTATAAATCTTAAAATACTATGGTCGAATTATAATAATGGGATAATTGTCAGTTTTGACAGTACCTGATTGATACATTATTCCTAGAAGCCTAAACAGTTACGTAAAGTTTTTACATAACTACTTTTTATAACTGATATATGAAGGTTATGAAAAATGTGACGTTACTGGAGAGCTGGAGACATATTAAAGCAGACAATATGTCAGAAATAAATTTTTAAGAACAAGAATTAATATTATCTGCTTATATTTACAGTTGTAGTATTATTTTTGTGAGTTGTCTGTAAATTAAATAAAATCTAAACTGACAAACGTCACTCGCTGGAAGTTGTCCCAAGTCAAAATTAAATGTAATATTTTGCCAAGAAAAGGGTTGAAACTTTCAATAGATTCAATATAAATTTCAGTAGGAAATTGCTGGACTGAGTAAGCAAAAAGCAAAAAGCAAAGTTCTGTAAAAATTTCGGAAAGAGGATACACTTAGAGTATTTACAAAAAATATTGAAATAGGTGTAAAAAGAATTAAAAAAACTGAAAGTTAACATGTATTTCATAAAAAAGCGAATGTTTCAGAGTTTTCTGATTTATATATCGTTAGTCCCGAAAATATTCAAAAATAAATGTTAACTTTCTCCGGTGAGTACACATATGTTATTAAAATTGTGTTTTATCCAACGACCAAGTCAAAAATAAAAAAAAAGTTCATCGTCGATATTCAACAACTTTGTGCAAAAAGCTCTAAAAATAAGTCGTGTGTTGTTATATTACTCTACGCATGTGCAATGAATGTCATCATGCCCTCCATGTTCTACCTGAAAATCTCTGAATTCCACTTCCTTTTCGAGGTCAAATTTCTTATTTTCTAGGTCTACAATACGTCTGTGATACCCCTCACATGTTTGTTTTAAAGAGGCTAGAATGAAATAGTTTGTGACATTTCTGTTTTAACACTACACCTGGAGGGAGTTCTTTCAAAATGTTACAATACCCAACTGGTTCTGTGTAATTGCGCATTTCTTTTTTTAGACCCAGAAATTTTGTTTACTCGTATTTGCATTTCAAAAATACAATGTTACAACATCTGTTAAATAACAAAAGTTAAAATTAGCCAAAAGACAGGTCATAGAGAGAGATATAGAGAGAAGAAAAGCGAGTACAAGGGTGTACATTACAAAAAACAAAAACAAGACTTTATTTTATTATTTGGTCAAGTCTTGATAAAAATAAATGTAAACCCTGGTAATATTGTGTCCCATCAAATATTATGAAATCTGCTTCACCAATATTTGAAAATAACCATTTCGAAAAAATCAAAAAAGCGTAAAGCAGAAGTGTCAGTTTACCGAAGAAAAAGTATTGAAGTCATTCTTGAAAAAATAATCAAACAATTTTGATTTGTGCTTTGGCATTATGAACATAGAACTGAATTGAAAAAAATTGTATTGATGCACCTCAGGGTTATATGCTGGTGCCACTAATATGACATTTAATTTATGACAGGTCAGTTCCGTTGCTTGTTCAAGTCTTTCCTTCCATAGCACATCAAACTAACATAATTCTGGAATTTTATTGTTGAGTTAAGTAGAAGGAGACATGAAAAGAACAGAAGAACGAGAGTTCAAGAAGATGATGAATCACGGGATTCGACAAAATGCAAAAGAAGACAGGATTGGAAGACCAAGTTAAGGAAGTTCTGAAAAAATGCGGGTATTTGATGTAGACAGGAAAAAATGGAACAAGACAATAGAAAAGGCAAAAAATTATAATAACCAAATAAAAATAAGATTATTCTGCCAGGAATGAACAGTATATTATAGGAGAATAAATAAATAGCTACTTGATGTTTTCCAGTATCATGATCTTAAATTACGCGATTGATTATCTATAATGAAACTGTTTTTGTATTTTCATGACTTCAATACATTTTCTCAGCTCATAAACTGACTAAAAAAAAGAGAAATGCTTCGTTATGTAGTCTCGTATAAAAAATAAAACACGTGCAACAACTTCTT
This sequence comes from Galerucella pusilla, assembly GCA_910591695.1. Taxonomy (NCBI): domain Eukaryota; kingdom Metazoa; phylum Arthropoda; class Insecta; order Coleoptera; family Chrysomelidae; genus Galerucella; species Galerucella pusilla. Next base: position 191,844 of record CAJUYI010000117.1, read on the forward strand.
TTACTAGACCTAACCTCCATGTCTTTCTTTTTGACCAGATATTCCAAATCAAATTTTTGATCTTCCAGCTTGACTATTCTCGCATGATATGTTTTGCAAAAACTTGAAAGTTGTTCTATGGAAAAACAGATGTTAAACATACTCAATTTTGTCTTTGCCTAGTATGTTTAGAACATGAATTTTATACTATTATTGATAAAAAATGAAATTAGTTAATACTGAGTTCGATTTTGAATGTATATGATTTTAAAATATATCATACTTTTAAGCATGTTTGAAAATGTATGTCTCAAAAAAGGGTGAGATTCAGCAAAAGTAGAAAAACAGTGTGCTTTTAAAATAGGCAAAAGCTGGGGGTGTTTCTAGTTGAATTAAAGTTGATTCATTATTTGTTTTATGGAGGCATCAGAGCTCATAAACTGGCCTAGGTATTGTAATAATCTCTGGATGATACATAACATAATTATGAAGTTTGCCGCTTATTTATTCAATATTTAAACAAATACAGGCTTTAATATATTATAATAATATCATACCGCTTTATTTGTCAGGTATATTCCTCAAATCTCTGGTACTTAAAGGGATATTATGCATTGACCCTCTTAACTTAACAATGTAAGAGTGTATTATGGTTTTTAATGTTATTAATATAAAAAAAAACATTACCTTCATTTGCTTCATCGACTAGTTTAGGTTTACCGCATCTTTCTTCGATGATACGTCTTCTTTCGGCAGCTTTACGTTCTTGTTCTTTCTTCAATTCTTCTGCAGCTTTCTTTCTCAACAGTAACTGAAAAATGGGACAAGTGAAAATATTTTGAATACTTAAAAGAAAATGAACAGGTAAATTAAGATTAACAGCTATAGAAAAATATTTTAGAAAATAAAATTACTTTGCGTTAGCATGATATTTATAGTTCGGAAATTGATTTGACACGTAAATATGACGTTTTATTGGGAAAATACGAAAATAAAGGACGAAGCACAAACACAACAACAAAAGTATTTAAGGAATCAAATAATGAAAACATCTTGTACTTACCCTAAGTTTCTTCTTTCTCTCAGGGGTCATGAAACCTTTCTTGGCCTTTTTAGCTTTTGAGGCCTCTTCCATACGAGCCCTGACCTCGGCCCTTTTACGTTCGATCTCGGCCTGTTTCCTCTTCTTTTCCTATTTTTCATGTCAAAGAATCCAATGAGTATGAGAATTTAAGAATATTTGCACCAAAAACAGAAAACGTTACACTTTAATGAATTTCATTATCTAAGAATAAATCACATTCAAACGAATGAGATTCATTTTTTTTAAATACAGTGTGGAATAATAAAATTAAATTAATGAAAATCTCAAATATTTTTCAACATTATCAAATTTTGAAAGAGCTTTAATTTTGTTTGTAATGTTTGATGTTTTTGGTTATTTTGTTTTGTTAGTTTACGTGCCTCCTCCAACTTCTTTTTCTGAAAAAGTAAACAAAAAGTATATTAAAAACCTTGAAATAACTTTCAATTATAATTAGTCATAGTGATAGAAAAGAAAACATGAAAAAAACGAAACGTTTTTTAATATAGCTTACTTATTGTTTTCTTTTAGTAAGCAAAATAGAAATCTATTTACCTAAAGGTAAAATACTTTATCCCAAAGTGACATTAAGTAAGCTTTTTGAACGGTACAATAAAACTTGTTATAAAAAAAAATAATGAAGACGTGGAAATGTTAATTTTATTTCTCATTAATTTAAAGAAGGATAAAAATTCTTGTCAAATTGGATTGGATGATGTCAATAAGTACATGAATGAGTTAATATTACAGGCTTTCATTCATCTTTTTTGAAAAGATTCAAGATTACACATTTATGTTATCAAAATGAAAAACCTGACACATATAATAAGATTTAAGATGTATATAATGTTAAGAACACACGAAATACTGCTTGGAAGGACAAAAAAATCTACAAAGCAAGAAAAAACAAGAACTATCAAGATATTGTTAGCTCAACTCAGATCTACTTACACTTGGTACTAAATTTATTAATAAAAATAAAATCTATCTAAATTATCTATTTACATAGTATAGGTAACACTAAAAACTTCTCGCTGAAAGTATTCTACATTTTTTAAAAGAAAAAAGCTTTAAAAGCGATTCTAACAACTAAAGTGAAGAATATTTTTTAAAGTATGTATGCCAAATAGCGATTTTTTTAAATGTCTACTTGTCTCTCAAGTAGATTTTTCGAAAGTAAACTACAATGGTAAAAATGGTTATCTTTAAGTTTCAGCTAATAGTTTGATAGTTACCTTTTTTGTCGGAGAAGATGAACTTCATTTTCTGACATACTGAAAAAAAAATCAAATTAGACAACAAAACTTGTTTTTGACATTGTATTCAATGCATTAAGACTCATATTTCAAGTTTTTTTTCAGCTTATTTAAGTGAATTAAAAAAGGCTGGCTTTTTAAATGATACGTACCTAACCTCATCGTCCGCCATGTTGGAAGTTTTTTAGTTGTTCTGAAAAATCAAAAAAATTAATTAAATAGAAATCGTAGAAAAAAAATCTTATCTAAAGTGAAGTCAATCATACGATATTCAGTGACGATACTATTTCTGGACCGTATTACATGCACCTTTTAGTTAAAAATAGAACGTCTTGGCCCAAATCCAAAATAGTTTAATTCTGTATTCTCACTACCGAATTTGGATCCATCTAGAAAGCTACGCTGTTTACTATCGCGTTACGTGTAAATGTTTTATCATAGATTCGTGTACTTTGAACTGGTAATACAATTATTTTTTTCGATTGCTTTCTTTCAATGAGTGGGTGAGCAGGTTAAAAATACAGCAAAGGTGCACCAAATTTGTGAATATTAAAATCATTTTATTTATAAAACTTTTATTTATTGGGCACTCGAGTTTTTCCTATGATTAGGCATATTCAGATCAAAGGAAAAGTCTTTTGGTTTTTATTTAGAAAATAATATGTATGTTTTTTGGCTTTAAGAAGAAAAAAAAGTCGTTAGAAGATATGTTTGAACTCGTGTTTGAACGAACACTCATTAGACCGTTAGGATTGTATTTATTCCAAGCTACATTAAAGAACATTTAAGATGACTTACTTATGAAAACGCGGCTTAAACCGTATTTTACTCACTACAACTATTGTGTTTTTGAGAAAATTCCCCCTAAAATTACAACAGTCGAAGTCCGCAATTAGTTATTAATATTCCTTATTAATATCCTTTTAATCTCATTAAGTAGTACTACAATTATTGGACATAAAATATTATGATTGCAGTATGGAGGTTAATGGAATCATTTTACAGGTAGGTGAAAGGAGATATGTGTATCTATTTTTCAAAAGCTTTTGACAATCTCAAGAGACCTAATCTATTAAATTCCATTCTTAAATAAAAAAGCAGCCATAGCGTGAGATACATATGAATTTATTATTATTTATTGATATTTCCATTTTAAATCAAAAGCTAATTCACTTGTAACACCAAATTTCCAAACGTAAAACAAATTATAGTAATTTAAGTTTTGTTAGTTTTAATAAACTCCTTATGTTAAAAAGTCTTAAAAGTGTTCAATACACCGACTGGGAATTTTAAAAATGGAAATTTTCTATAGATTAACAGGATTTTTTATTTCATCTTTTTTAAAATTCAATAAAACGCAAAATCAGGGATAACTTAAGCAAAAAAGTTTGAATTTCACTGCCAATATCAACTGAAAGATCAAAGGGCCTACCAATAATTGACAATAATAGTGCAAAATAATAATAAAAGAAGCACAAGTTATGAAGAAAGTATATAATTATATCTGATCGAAAGGCGAAACAAGATTATTCAGTTCAATAGTTCAGGAAAAGTTTGGAAAATAGATTAATACATTTTTAAATGAAATTGTGCAGACTATTTTCATGTTAAATCATACTTAAACATCCAAGTATTCATCTTATAAACACCAAAAATAGATAATAGATACCCAGAAAGCAATTAAATGGCCAATATCAAAATAACAATATATCAGTACAATTTTAGATAACGGATAAATAAAATGTTTACACCTACAGTTGGCCGAAAGCCATCCGGGTTTTTAAATATAGGATTTATTCTACATGGTGCCTACACAATTATTTTAAAAACTTATTCTGCCCAGATTGTATAATTTTCTTCCCACTTTCATTAGATTAAAAGTTCCAACAGAGAAAATAATCAGTAGTCCGAGTATCGGAATTGTTAGTTACAAATACTAAAATTTCAGTTGCAAAGTTTCTGGACGAAAGAAGAACTTCGCAACGTTTGAACAGTTTATATACACAGCGTTTGAAGAAGACCCCCATAGGATCATTGAGAATATACAATTATCAAAATTAGCCAGAAATACATCAAAATAATGATTAATGTTTGTTTAATAATATGTTGGCAAGCATAAGTATGAAGATATTTGGTGTTGGAAATTGTCGATATGTTTCTTAATTCATATTTTATTGGAGAGCAAAACATTGAAGCCTCCTCTATAATATAATCTGATGCGCATTATTATAGTCAACCATTCCTGATCTATTTTAAGTGAACTAAAACAGCTAGATTCAGATTATTTTTAGCCGGCACCCTAACGACATCTATCCTATTACCCAACCTCGCACCCACCAGGCTAAATTATATTGCATCACAAAAAAAATATCATGAAATACTGTCAAAACTGCACTACATTTTTACAGTAAATAATATTGTAAGAAATGATATGATCAGTGTTCCTTTATGTAGATATATAAGTTATCTTACAGATTTCTGTTACACTACAGGAAATCGTCGAGCACAAAAATTTAACACTGCAAAGTCCACTAGAAGTATCACTTCACGATAATCCACAAGAAAATAATAAAATAAGAATAATACCTGGTCTCAACGATGGAATATGTGAGCAGTCAACAAGGACTCTCTGCTGACTGTTGCAAAATTTTCTGTGCTAGATTGAGACTTCCCTACCCCGCTTTCCCCTTCCCCTAACCGGAGTTTCGGAACTTGCTTTTACCATCGTCTATTTTTGACAGTGCTTGAGGCCAAAATTAGAATTTTCAGAAACTCGATATCCAGTCAGAAACCATCGAACTTTGTAGGCAGACGGTGTAGATTTTAGGAGATATGTAAAATTTATTGTTTAAGCTGGGTATTAATCTTATAGCTTTTTAACAGGTTTTAACAAGTAAATGAGTCATAGAGGTCACTTCTGGATTTTGTTATAACTTTGGTGGGTTATTTTAAGAACAATAGTTACTTACATGGACCACCCTGTATTATAAATAGGTTTTTCTACTACCAATAAAATGATCTACACGATTTTTTGGTGAGTTCCTGAATAAAGCAGGATTTGAAAAAAAATTTAAATGAAAATGGGATGGATAATTTGTAGAATAATTTTAGTGTCTTCGTTTTATTTATGGTTTACTAACTATTTTCTTTACGTAGAATTTCTTAACAACGCAAATTTATTTATTTTCTTTATCTCTGTCATTAAAACAGGGTACAACAATGCCAATTAATGACTTTTTTTACTTTTATGATATGAATACTGTTGTCAACTTTATTAATAATAAAATGTTTCCATGAAAATGGAGCTAACCGGTCGTTTACCAAATATTTCCCCAGAAATAAGTGCAAATATAATTTCCAAATTATTCTTTTGGTAAGTTGGTTTTTAAATCAAGTTTCGTATCACAAAAGAAATATGTTTTCCAACTGCAGTTCAATGGATGAGATAAATCACTTGAGTGTCGACATTTCAAATTTGAAAACAGGTGCAGTCAATTGTAACATAAATTTTTCAGTTGTTACCAGAATAAAATGTTATTTTTTCTAATTTTAGTTGACGCTCGTTCACCTAGGTATAAAGTATCATGTCTTCATTCAGGCGCATGATATATGGGAATGCATGTCAAAATTTTAAAATTATGTCGGCCATAGTTGATTTACAATAAAATCTAAGCCCACTAGTAGCACTTTTTATGAGTTTTTCAGGAGAAAAATAAAACGAGAATTCTTAACATTACTTATACAGGGTGTTTCATACTTAAACCACCATGGGTTAAATACAAGTAGAGGACACTGGTGGCTCCAAATAGCCTTGGTTAATTGGTCTAACATAATTATTAACAGAGATACAGGGTGTTTTATCCATTTAGTCCAATCCTTTTGAAGGCCATAACTTTAGAGCCACCCTATATATTTCTTTCATTTTTGGTGATGATCTATTGCATTGATAACACAATAAGATAGTGTAATAAAAATAATTATAATCCAGGTCTGGTTTGATAAAATTTTGCAAAATTCGATAATCTGAAAAACAACACCCTGTATATCAGAATTTTTGAAATCCAATAGATTATTCGAAGAGAACAGAAAAAATAGAGCGGCACATCCCGTTTTACTGCTTAACTTTTAATGTCAAAGTTATTTAAATGTATCATTGACATTTTCGTACGTGATAACTTCAGAACCACCCTATGATTTCTTTCACTTTTGTTAGGTGTAAGTTACATGAGCATCTAAATCTCATCATGTAACAAATACAGTTATAATCCAGGTTCGGGTTAAGAAATTCCAAAAGATTACTTTACGATTACTTTCGCGTTATTAACAAAAAATTTAAAAAATTACATTCTTTCGTTTTAAATGTTAATAACAATGTCATGAACAGCATTTGCGAGTCGAAAATTTATCAGGTTCATGCACGTCTTTTACATGATGGCACAGTCCGTTTTCTACTAGGATTTTTGTCATAAAAATATATCTATTGCTTGGTCTAATAATACGCAATAAACTGACAAATTTCCCCCTCCTTGAGCGAGGCAATACTCTTATCAGTTGTAAAAAGCCAGGGGAGTATTTGATAACAATTCAAGTGTAATATTTTGGATAATTTGTGTAATTCAAGTACGCGAAGTAGTAGGCCTCTTATCTTAACCATTAAATACTGAATTTACTTACTCCCATGAAAAGAAATTCAAGGGAGATAATCTAGTCAACAAGTTCCTTTTTTGCCAATTTTTTTCAGCAGTCTCCGAAAAGTATGATCGAGGTGTCATTCGATTCGGGATGGCATCTAGATGATTTTTGAAAAAAATGAAGTTCGGCAAACAAAAATTGCAAAAGTTATTAACAATCAACTAAAAAAAGGGGGGTTAGTTTCTTGCAAATATTTTCAAATTAAAAAAAAAGATTTGAAAAGAGGAGGAAATTTCCTAAAAAACCCCGACTCCCGGAACTGTAGGACCAATAATTATAATTTTACCAGAGGGATGGAAATACGGCCGAAAACGGGTGTTCTGGCTTCCGTAAGCCACCTCTACTTTATTAATAAAACTTATTTTAACATATTAAATATGAAGTTTAAGAAATGACAAAATTCAGGGGCTTACTGGTTGGATAAATGAACAATAATCCGCCTGAAAAAAATTTTTATCACAATTTTTCAATTACAATATTCAATTGTTAACTAATAATATTTTTCTGCTTGAACATGAACATTGCAAGTGTGATACTTGTTAAACTATAAATTTGAGATTTTTTTCCTCTCTTGGAGCAATTCTTGAAAGGCTTCACAATAGAACACCGCTGGAAAAATTAAAAAATGTTTATTTTTCAGGTTTTTATTAATAATTATCGTTGTCGCAAAATTAAAAACTTAAATTAATCATTGAAAAAAACTTTTTTTTCAAATATTATTAATGATCCGTTTTTATGTTATTAGAAGCTGCATAAAAATAATTTTTTTAAATTTTTATCTGTTATTGTTTAAAAAATTGTTATAAGCAAATGCGTTGTTTATTAGATAATTGAAAATTTTTTTATGGAATTTCAATCTTTGATACAATTAAATAATGATTTTTAAAAGAGAAATTGTTCCTTAAAAAAATTTGTTTGTTGCTTAAAAACGCATTTGTTAATTAACAATTATTTTCTCCCACTTCTAATTAATATTAAGGAACAATTTTTTTTGAATCATTATTTATTTTTCTTCTCGATATAAAAAAAAATTTCGTTTTATTTATTCTTTCATCATTTATGTAATAAACAATTTGTTATAAACAAAAACATTTTTACCTTATATTTTTTTCCTATTCCACTTACTGTCAAAAAAACATAATAACATAAAAACGGATCATTAATAATATTTGAAAAAAACAAAACAAAAAAGTTTTTAATTTTGCAACAACGATAATTATTAATAAAAACCTGAAAAATAAACATTTTTTCAATTTTTCCAACGGGGATCTATTGTGAAGCCTTTCAAGAATTGCTCCAAGAGAGGAAAAAAATTAGAAATTTATAGTTTAACAATTATCACACTTGCAATGTTCATGTTCAAGCAGAAAAAAATTATTAGTTAACAATTGAATAACTAATTAAAAAATTGTGATAAAAATTTTTTTCAGGCGGATTATTGTTCATTTATCCAACCAGTAAGCCCCTGAATTTTGTCATTTCTTAAACTTCATATTTAATATGTTAAAATAAGTTTTATTAATAAAGTAGAGGTGGCTTACGGAAGCCAGAACACCCGTTTTCGGCCGTATTTCCATCCCTCTGGTAAAATTATAATTATTGGTCCTACAGTTCCGGGAGTCGGGTTTTTTTTTAGGAAATTTCCTCCTCTTTTCAAATCTTTTTTTTTAATTTGAAAAATCTTTATTAGTTTTTGAGATATTTGCAAGAAACTAACCCCCCTTTTTTTAGTTAATTGTTAATAACTTTTGCAATTTTTGTTTGCCGAATTTTTTTCGGGCGGATTATTGTTCATTTATCTATCCAGTGAGCCCCTGAATTTTTTATTTCTTAAATTTCATATTTAATATGTTAAAATAACTTTTATTAATAAAGTGTCCAAAGTAGGCGTGGCTTACGGAAGCCAGAACACCCGTTTTCGGCCGTATTTTCATCCCTCTGGGAAAATTATAAATATTGGTCCTACAGTTCCGGGAGTCGGAGTTCTTTTTTTTAGGAAATTTCCTCCTCTTTTCAAATCCCCTTTGTTAATTTGAAAAATCTCTATTAGTTTTTGAGATATTTGAAAAAAACTAAACCCCATTTTTTTAGTTAATTGTTAATAACTTTCGCATTTTTTGTTTGCGGAACTTCATTTTTTTCAAAAATCATCTAGATGCCATCCCGAATCGAATGACACCTCGATCATAATTTTCGGAGACTGCTGAAAAAAGTTGGCCAAAAAGGCATTTGTTGACTAGAGATTATTGTGTGGTCCCCGAAAAGTCTGCGAAAAACAGGATCACAAATTATCCAAAAAGCACGTAAGGTGCACGCAGATTATATTTTTTAAACTTTTACCACTGAATTTTGAACTCAATGTATCATGATAGTTATGTTAAGTACACGATATCCATTGACTGCCTAAATTTGTGTTTCAGGTGGGTACTTTCTTTTATAAAGTATGGATCGAATCATACATTACAAATACGCGACGTCTACGATACTGTGGAAAATGATTCTGCAGCACAAGTAACTGAAGAATTCGAAAGGTTGGTACCATACTTATACTAAAATAGGTCAAGATTACTGCAAAAGTTATTTTAGGAACTGGAATCACCAACTGAGGTTGGCGAGAATTAAAAACAAAACTCCTAGTGTGACCAAAGCTTTATTATTCACGCACGGACGATTATTGTCATCACATGGATTATGTTTGTTTATACAGAGTGTTGTAATAAGGTAACTAGTGGTTTTTGGGAATAATTACTTTTGGACCACGCTTCTTATTTAAAATTATTTGAATATATTATATAAATATATTAATTAATTATTCTATAAACTATTAAAGGTTTCTGCTAGTTAAAAAAATTTTTTTCAGGATATTTTATCCAATAGTCTTGGCAGAATACATAAAATATTTCGAAGAAGAAACAGATCAAGCTCTTGGCTGGTATTTAGGAATCGGTATAGTTATTCTGGCTATTATCAACAACTTTATTTACCATCACACTTTCCTGGGATGCTCAATAATTGGAATGAGAGCAAGAATAGCATTATCTTCAGTTATTCAAAAAAAGGTAATAGAAATTAATAGTATAATAATTTCAAATTAAGATATTTCTTTTCAGGTTATGCGATTAAGTCAGTACTCGTTAAATAGAACATCTCCACCACGTTTGTCGAAACTTTTAACAGAGGATGTCAAGAAAGTTGAGGCTGTTGTTCCTTACTTGCACTACCTGTATATAACACCAATTCACTTCATAAGCTCAGCGTACGTTTTGGTTAATACAATTGGAGTGGCGTCTTTGACAGGATTGGTTTTTATTGTCTTGGTGTCCCTTCCAGAAGGTACAATACAGTTGACACTGATATTAAAAAATATTTAAGTAAAATCTACAATGATAACAAAACTTCTAATGCTGATAGTTGTGTTGATTTTAATTTCTGATAAATTGTTTTTGGCTGCAGCTTGACTCAATTTAAGAATTTATTTATAGATTACATTTCGACTATTCAAAAAGAAATAAAAAATCAATTATCCCAATTGACAGGCGAAAGAGTCAAAAATATGCGAGAAATTTTATATGGAATCAAAATTATAAAAATGTATGGTTGGGAAATGCCTTTTGAAAAAATAATTAACAGATTAAGGGAGTAAGTAGTTTTTTATTAATAGGATTTAAAGTATAATATTAATATTCAACCTGCTAAACACAATACTATTTATAAACAAAGTAACACTGAACTGAATAAAAAGTATTTACTTATCAGCAACAGTTATCTGTAATACTTGTCATACTTAAGTTTAGCGTGTTATCAATACGTCGTAACCGGTCTGCGAGTGATATTGCCCCGTTCACCTTAGAAGTGGAATTCATTGTCTGTCGGGGCATACAGCCCGAGAAGTAGATGTTTCTTCTTAATGAACGTTCTACTTTTTGGAAAGTTTTAAGATGTATAAGCCGTTATAATAGTATTATACTATTAGCTTGAGATCTATGAATGAAATGTGAATTGGATGCTGATTATTAAATGGAAGAATGCAGAAAGGTTTTCGTTGCACTTTGCTTGCTAATGTTTTTTTGTTTAATCACTTTCAGGCATGAATTACAAATACTTTCAAGATTAGCATTTCTACGATGTTTTTCGATATCAACGAGAATATGTTGGCAAATAATAGCAGTATTTTTGACGCTAACAACTTATGTTTTATTAGGAAATACAATGAAAACTGATGTAGTATTTGTAGTGGTGTTAATATTTTTCAGTATACAACAGTACATGTGTTATTTTTTACCAGAAGCAATCGAAAGGTAACTATAAAGTAGATCATTATCCTCTTTCTTAAAACATGTTATTACTGAAATTGACTGATTATTTTTAATGGACCAAGCAGTCTTAATTTCCTGGTTACGAAGGACGGATGTACTGAGCCTGATGTACTATGAGCACTATGGACTTGATTGTAAAAAATAAAAACTGATTGGGATTTTCATTATATTGAAATGCATCTTTTATTAGCTGCTTTATCGCTTACAATTCATTTTTTTCCTTCATATATTATTATAGATACATAAATTATAAATCATCTATTGCAAGAATAGAAATTTTTCTTACCATGGAAGAAAAAGAAGAGCAGCTGAAGATCATTATCTACAACAAGGGAACTAAAAAACCTGGGACTATTAATATAACAAACGCTAGTTCTAAATGGGTTACTCAAACTGTTTTGCAAGTAAGTTTATTTTTAAAAAGTACACCAAAAAATAAACTCAGCCTGTGGAAGTAGAAACTACGACAAAGAAACGTGCTTTTTAAACAATTTCAGATCTAAAATTGTTTCTAAATAACGTTATGTTATAGGATCTTAATTTAAAGATTAGAGCAGGAAGATCTTGCTGCGTTTTTGGACCGCCTAATTCCGGGAAAACATCATTTTTGGAACTTCTACTGAAAGAAGTTACTCCGCATTCTGGAAGAGTTGAAGTGGTTGGAACTGTTTCATATGCAAGTCAAAAACCTTGGTTGTTACAGTCTACTGTCAAAAGCAACATTCTTTTTGGTCTTCCATACAACAGACAAAAGTAATTATACAGTGCTATTTAAAAGTCCCCTCCCCCCTCGTATCTTTTGAACGGCTACACTTACATTAATGAAATTTGGAGGGTGAAAATAAAGTGTTGTAAACTTCTCTACAAATGGTAACAGGTGACGTAATAGTAATAGATGACGTCACAGTGCCACTCTGGCCAATAATTTTAAATAGGACCTTCTGGCAAGTGATATCTCGTTTGAAAGGCATTGACATTGGCTACATAGCCATATTAATTTTGTTTGGGCTTAAACTAATTTTGACGGATAAATTAAATGAATACCAAGATTATTATTTCACATTTAAATATTGAAGATTTTTCAGTCCGCCTCTGGTTAGTTGTCAAAAAAATTGACGTTTTTAATTTAATAGTATTTGTTGCTCTGCAAAGTTTTTCTAAATAGCTTGAATATTTTATTTTATTTTTGTCTAACGAGACGCTTAAGAGTTTATATAGGCAAAATGGTACGTACTCAAGCCGACAAAGTAGCAGCTATCTTAATAATTGGCGAATCTAGAAAGAATCTCCATGAAGCGGAACGTTTATTTAATGAGAGATACTTATTTGAGGGAGCTTCTTCACAAGTTTGAAGCAACAGGTAGTGTTCAAGATGCCAAACGATCAGGGGTGCGATTTTCGAGTTCATACGAGTATTATGCGTGTACGGTTATTTCCACATGAATTTTTCGTACACGGTGCTAAATGTGTATTTTTCAACACCGTTCGAATGAACGTTCGTACACGAAGAATTTAGCAGCCGGCAACACCGTATAATCGTCTGGTCTTGTCACTTGTGACATTTGAGAAGCGAAGAATATACCTTATCTATGCAGCTCCATAATATTTCTATGCAAAGAATATACTAACTACTGTATCAAGTGTGGTAAGATAAAAGTTAGGGTACATATCAATTTTTTCTGGTTAACCTGCCTGAATAGACTTTATTATAGTCATACTTACTTTTCTATCTAGATTCTGATATCTTAGATTCTTGTTTGAGCAGGGAGATGAGGCTTCAATATGTTTATCACTTCTAAAGCGACATGTTTTGTGAGTCTGTAAAGTTCGACAAATTGCCTTTCTGAATATTCCTCAAAAGGATCAATAAATGTGTTAAAGATCCTAGGAGGTCTATCTGCTAACTCTTTCGCTGCTTGTATAACGTTTATGAAGTATTAATGAATTAAATCATCAAAACCTGCCATATTATAACTGATTATATCATTATTATTATTCAAATTAATGACATACCAAACACAAATATTTTCAATCTAGGTTATGTGAATTTACACTCTCCGTACTCGAAAACATTTATTCGAATGGCATAAACCCACTCGAAACAAGCCATACGAAAGTGTTCGTATACGATTACCGTTTGAGCATGTCGAAAATTAGGTTATTTAAATTTCATACGAAAAAGGCCATTTTTCGTATACGATTTACTCCCGAATGGTTTCGAAAATCGCACCCCTGGTCGACCAACATTTAGTGATAACGTCACCTGTTACCATTCGTAGAGAAGCTTACAACACTTTATTGTCACCCTCCAAATTTTATTAATGTAAGTGTAGCCGTTCAAAAGATACGAGGGGGGGGAGGAGGGAACTTTTGAATAGCACCGTATGTGTTGTATTTATAATTTGTCCAAGAGTCCTCATTCCATTTCTTGGTACATAAAATTCACCACCTACTTCCTCTTAAATACTACTTAGGTCTTTATTATTTCATTATCCGTTATCTAATAGTCTCCTTCGATTGTCACTCTCCATGATTTCTCTCCCTTCGTCTCCTTCAGTTCTATTATTATTATTGTTTGTACGATCCACTTAACTATTTTGCAGGTATCGCGAAGTTATCCGAATCTGTGCCTTGGACACTGAATTTCAAAAACTGCCCAATGGAGATAGAACCTTAACGAATGAAAAAAGAGTATCGGAAAATTGTATTTTAAATGAGAAAATTAACGTGGCAAGAGCAATTTATAGAGATGCTGACATCTATATTTTCGATGACTGTTTTAATTCGATTGATTCGGAAACTGAAAAGTTCATATTTTCGGAATGTTTTAACAAATATTTAAAGAGTAAAACCAGGATATTTGCTTCAAGGAAATTGTATTTTGCAAAAGAAGCAAGCACTATTGTTGTTTTAGATAATGTGAGTAATAAAAATAGCCTAATTTTATTTTAACACAACAAATCGTTGCCCAAAAAGTTGAGAAATGAAAAATTGTTATTTACTCAATTGCAGGGCACTATATGCAGAAAAATAGATGAAGAAGATTTAACAGAACAACATTTTCAATATTTGAATTCTAAAGTGAATGTTGAAAAAAACAACTTTAGTTCGCCAGTCTTGAAACAATTTGTTGAAGAGACTGAGGTGAGTAGACTAAATTTTTCCTTGAGTTATAACGCACAATTTCAATACCTTTACTCATTACTTTTAATTCAAATTTTGTAGCTCAATAGCTTCGAAAACGAACAAGATATTGTCACGAATATCGGGACTAAACGAAGATGTTGTATTACTCTTGTGGAATTTTTGAAAATATCTGGAAAAAAGTATATGATCGAAGCTTTACTTGTGATTATTGTATTAACCCAAATAACTGCAAATATCTCCGATATATGGCTTCTACAATGGTGAGTCTAGACAAATATGATAAGAGTATTTCATTTATTATATAATATTCATGATGTGTTATCGGACAAACCATAAATGAGTATAGATATTGTTTGGAATCTAAACAATCCCAAACACATTCCGCAAGCTATGATAGTAACAAAAACACCAACACCACAAAATAACAATAAAACTATATTTAGCGTGTCTCCTTATTTCTAGACTTGAAAAGTTTCCAAGTGAAATTATTGGATTAGTAAGTTTCCATTTAGTTATAGGAAAGTCGGGAATAAAAATGTTTACCATCGTAAATGAAAAGCATGTAAAGCTATGTTAACGAAACTTTTTCCTTGAAATTCTTGGTGAGTGTTTTTTACCTCCCAATGTTTTTGCTTTATCTCATTGATGCTTGACCAACGTATGCTGAAAGATATTTGAAGCAAGGCAAGGCAAGGCAAGGCGACAGTTCAGGCAAGGCAAGGAGATGGGTCATCGTCCCGTTTCAGATGGACGCATATGGTACGCGTGCGTATTAAAGGTTACGCGTATGTGTACGCGTGGTTTTACTTTCACATGGGGCGTACAGTCGTTGGCAGAAAGTAGTAACAAAAGGAACATGCAAGGAGAAACATCTAGCGCTGTTGCCATTGCTGCATATTATATTTAAAAAAAAGTCAAAAAAAGATAAGGATATGGGTACATCCTATTTATTGATCAATTACTATTGTTCCTATATCATCCCAGGATTTTTGCCTTAAGTCCCGATGTTTATATTCTTCGTTAGAACTATCCCATAAATTGGGTCTCTGTTCAACTTCGCTAATAAGTATTTCAGTATCGATAAACCTATTATCATTAGCCATTTTCTGTTCACAACTTAAATATTGGTTGGAATCGGCAACAATGAGAAGCACTCTCAACCACATACGCTGGTATACGCGTCTTACCATCTGAAAACAACAACTAAACGACGAGCAAGCTGCGCCTCGCGTTCCTACGTGGAGCACACGGGCTGAGTCCCGTTTCAGATGGAGGCGTATGGAACGCGCGCGTACCATACGCGTGAGGTCAGATATCATAAATTAAATGTAGGTTTTCAAATGGACGCGTAGAGCGGATGGCCGTGAGCGCGCTTCAATTCATACGCCGGGCGACGGCTCAGCCCGTGCGCTCCACGTAGGAACGCGAGGCGCAGCTTGGTGAACACTTTGAACCTTCAGTTTAATATTACGGTTAGGATTATACTTTTGGTGGCTAGTTTTGTTTAGAATGAATTATTCATTGAAATTTATCATTAATTAGGATTTTTTGTTACATACAACGTTTATTGTTTCCACATAATAGGTCAATAATAATAGTTCACAAAAAATATTACAAAATAACTCTATTTTTATAAACTTTTGGTATAGGTAATGATCGACAAAAATTAAAGTTACATAATCGAAGATTCTAGTTTTGCTATAAAATACAGGGTGTTCCATTTGAAAGAAGAAAGAAAATGACAGGTTCGAGTTTCCGTTCACTCTGTATACAAGAAAGAATATAATTGAAATTTAATGGGAGACGGAGATATCACATCATGTTACAAAACTCTGTTTGTCAAAATACATTTTTTTTCTTCAACGTACAACAAGCTACAGAGCGTTGATTTACCAACGATTTTCACATAAAGGTGTCCATATCTTTTGAAGGACTCTTTATAACGTGGCAAAACCGTATATCAAAAGCTTCAAAAAAATGTAACCAATCCGAATTCTGTATAATATACAGGGGTTCCCATTCGAATAATCATATGTTTGCTTTGTAACGGAGTTATGCAGCACACTACTATTTTTGTTAACAACATTTTTTGATATCTCTTGAAATAACCATTATACCGAAGTTTGTCGTAAGATTAGTACACTCTGTATAAGTACTTGTAATGGACTAAAACTACTTTTCAGCTTGTTTTCAATGTCTAATCCAATCATTTTCATTCTTTACAGGATAAAGCGATCGAATAACGGATCATATTTAGACCAGGACGAAAATAATAATATCCAAAACAATAAATCATCAGCTATCAGCATATTGTATCATAAAGTTCTCAACGATGTTGTCTATGGGATTCCATCATATAAAAAAAATGAAAGTTTCAATTTTGAAACTCGGGATATGGAAAATAGCGACAAGGATTTCTACATTTTCTTCTATGCTGGGTTTATTTCTATTTGCATAATCTTCACTGCAGTAAAGTCTCTTCTGTATCATACACTTTGTATGAAGGCATCAAGAGTGTTACATGCTAAAATGTTTGAAAAAGTTTTGTTTTCTCCAACGAAATTTTTCGAAAATTATCCATCAGGTATTTAATTCACGTTATTGATCCATTTCCTTATAGTTGACAGTATTGTCACTGAAAAAAATATCAAAATAAAAATTGGAATTTATATATTGTAGGT
Source organism: Galerucella pusilla (assembly GCA_910591695.1). Taxonomy (NCBI): domain Eukaryota; kingdom Metazoa; phylum Arthropoda; class Insecta; order Coleoptera; family Chrysomelidae; genus Galerucella; species Galerucella pusilla. The sequence continues at coordinate 208,999 of CAJUYI010000117.1, forward strand.
AGAATCTTGCAGAGATTTTCCAAGGATATGGATATTATAAATAATTTGCCACCCAAAATTTTCATCACGTTACAAATGTTTGCAGCAGTATTTGGAACCCTTCTACTTATATTATATGCATCTCCAATTATGGTTTTACCAATAGTATTCTTTATTGGTATAGTTTATATCTTAGCTTCATGTTTTGTGACGACTATCCGAGGTCTCCAGAGGCTTGAAAACAATAGTAATAAAATTTATGACTGACTGTATATTTTTCTATTAAAACTTTTATTTAATATTATATTTTAGCACAAGCGCCGATTCATTCTTTCTTGGTCAGATCCTTTTATGGTGTTTTTAATATTAGATGTGCTGAAGCTGAACAGCTAGTTACAGAAATTTTTGAAAATTTGCTTGATCAACATACTGGAGTGTCGTATTTGATTCTAATGACCAGTGAATACATTTGTTTCTATTTAGATTTTATGATCATACTGTTTTTAGCAGTGATAACATTTTCCAATGTTTATGGAAAACTAGGTAAGTAGAAATATATAGGTACTGCATTGAGTGTGGTACTATGATTTGTTCCGAAAAGTATATAGACTATTGGAATGCAATAATTCTTTAACAACCAGATAATTATAGGATTTTACAGAGTGAACACATTTGGTTTTTGAAAGTTTCTTGCACTCCAATATTCTATATACTTGTATTGTTTTAGATAACTTTGACAGTGGATATATTGGATTAGCTGTTACAAATACTATAATATTAACAGAGCTGCTACACGTAGGAATTAGAGAGAATATCGAGGTATTGGGTAAACTTTCTACGGTAGAAAGAAATATACTTTATACAAGATTGATAACAGAAGACGTGAATAGAGCTACTTTAATACCGAAAAGTTGGCCTTATTGTGGTAGAATTGTTTTTAAAAATGTTTATATTAAGGACAATGATGGACATGGCTCTTTTCTTAAGAATCTTAATATTGTTATTAAGCCAACAGAAAAAGTAAGTAACTTCTTACATTGTTTTTTCTTTATTTGCACTCATTTTAGGTAGTCGCACTTAGCGTTTCGAGAATCGACAGTCCATGTTATCCAGACTTTTGGCAGGAATATCCATAGTCCCTTGGATTTTTTTCAACTCTAATTTCATTGCCCTTGCAAAATATATCTTTAGTGGCTGCATATACTTTTTGTGCCTGATTACATAATTTTTTTAGTGAAAAATTAACACTACGGAGGCACTTTACAAACCACAACTCATTAAGCTCTGGTTAACCCTAACTAGATAATTATTTTCCAGCTGGATGTACCATTCTTCTCATTTTTTCAACATCCAGTCATGTGACACTTACACATGTCACGAAAAAGTTACATAAATGAGATCACGATTCTTCTGCCTTTAATTTCATTATTTTTATGTTCTGGTACCATATCGAGCTCAACTTCATTCTTTTGGCTTTCCATGGCCTATAATGATCCCCAATGATCTCTTGGAAACCATGGACTAACTTCAAGATGGTTAGATACTCTTTCAAGTATCCCATTTGGATTGATTTTGTCTGATTAAACATTTATAATTTTAGATTGCAGTTGTTAGCAGATATCCTGAAGAAAAATGGACCTTGGTAAACTGTCTATTTCGTTTAGTTAAAACAGAAGGTCTGATACAACTTGATGAAGTAGATACTAGTCAAATCAGTTTAAATAAATTGAGATCAACCATCACTATTATAACGCAAGACCCCGTTTTATTTTCGTCATCTGTTCGATTTAACTTAGATCCGCTAGATATTGCCAACGATGATATGTTATGGAAAGTATTAGAAGATGTAAGTTTTATAAAATATATGAATTTGCTTATTCAAAGTCCTTAATTCATGCAACAAATGTAGTGTCTTTCAAGTCAAAAATTGGCTTGAGTTGTGGAATGCTCTTAGAAACAATACAGCAGTGGAAACTGGCATGAAAAATATAGAATATTAAAAAGGAAAAACACATTTTTTATCTAATACCACATAATTATTGTTGGGTGAACCAGTATTAAGACATCTGTAATCCACTTACAATTATCCTTTACTAAACTTGACAGGTTTATTTGTTGTGCTATTTAATAAAATTTCTTATTTTTTATTCAAGGTTGGCATGAAAACTAGTATTCAAAGTCTTTCTCAACCAATCATAGATGGAGGTTTTAATTTCAGTTGTGGTCAAAGACAGTTGCTCTGTTTAGCGAGGGCCATACTTAGAAATACAAAAGTTATGATAATAGAAACTAGTCAAAACAATTTGGATCCCACGTAAGTATTATTGATCAATTATTGGGAGGAAAATTGTACTATTTCACACTGCTTGCTTCTTTTTATTGCTATCTCTGATCACCTTTATGCTTCCTACGGCCTTTCTCCACTTATTTTACCCTGCTGTTCTCCATATTCAAGCATTCTTCATCTTCATTTTCATCTTCATCTTTATCTTCATTTGTCCATGAAACTTCAAGTATACATCTGTACATCTTTCATCCTTCAACTGTCATTGAGTACATTGTGTGCATTAAAAACCAATCTAGTTGTAATTCTGAATTAATTAACCGAGTAGGTACGCTTTCTTTTTTTTTGTAGTACCTATAGCTTGATACAGAAAATCATCCGAGAAAAATTTAAAAAGTGCACAGTGATAAACATAACAAACAAGTTGTCGTCTGTAATGGATACGGATAAAATTTTAGTACTCGAAGAAGGTAAAGAAGTTGAATACGCACATGCTCACGAATTGCTTCAAAATACTGATGGATATCTTTCCAAGCTGGTCAGAGAAACTGGTCCAATTATGGAAGAGAATTTAAGAAAACTGGCCAAAGATAATTTTGATTTAAGAAACTTAGATATTGAATTTAAGTTTACGTCCCAATAAATACCTGTTTTCCTATGTATCTTGAATTAGTTAACAGAGCCCTTTCGTTCTTTTTACAGAAGTATCTATTGAGAAAGAAGCACCCACGAAGGATTTATCTTCACAAAAACAATTTCATTTCCATTGAATTCCTTTCCATTTCAATTTTATTCAGAGTCAACTGATGATAATATTTTAGATAAAGAATATCGCCTTTGGTTATAATGTAAAAGGTCAATTATAGTGATTGTACCTATAATTAAAAAGAATAATTATAAATTTGATTGTCAACTATACATTGTACAGCGTTGGAAAAAAATTAATAACAGTCTATAGTAAAACCTGTAAATCATTCACAGTCTTGTAGATCTACCGCTAGAGGGGGTAATTTTAATTTGAATTTTAATAGCCATATTTTACAAAATTCACCCAATTAGGAAACATAACAAAAACTTGTCCTGATATATGGAAAGATTTTTTTCCAACAAGATCAAGTCTGCAAAAAGTGAAGGACCTACAGACGTTTTTCCATAACATGGTTCTTACTCTTTTCCCCCATTCTTATATGACCCAAGTAGCAATTTAAATTCTATAAGGTTTGTAAAAACAGCTACAAGATATGTCTTATAGGATACCAACATTCTTATAACGATCTACAAAACAATTGAATGATGCTTATACAACTAAAAAGGGCCCATTTTATACAACTGTTTGGTTGTATAACAGTTCTATTAAAAGTTTATACAACTCTTATATGACTGTTTTATACACATTTATACAACTCTTAATCGACTGTTTTATAATCATTTATACAGCTACTATAAAATAATTTTAAAGTGTGTCATGTAGTCACATCTATAAAATGGGATTGAAGCGGCACTATGAAGGTCTTACAAAATGGTTGTATTATGCAATATATTTTTTATAATGCTATTATTTCGAGCACAATGGAAACATTTTGTCATCTAGCAGTTTATAAGAGCATGTCATTTTTTAGTGAAGAATATCAGAACCAAATTATATTTCAACTTGAACGTGCATCATACATTTCATTTGTAGAAATGGAGACTTATCAAAACGACTTGGGCCGCTTGGGCGGACATCGATAGTAAAAATTATAATTTCATTTGGATGGTTTAATAGCACGAATTTTGATGCGCCGCAAATTTTACTGATAGATTATAGGTATAAATTTGGCAAGAAAACGAAGCGCTTCAATTCTGGTTAAGTTTCAAGTAGATACTTAAAAATAATAATAAAATAAAATATCCTAAAATACTTTTTTTTATGATTTCAATAGTTTATCACTTCATATGGATATTATTTCACAGTCTAATTTTCTAAATAATGATAAATTCACATTTTTCAATATAATTTCATGTTTCCAACTCAATTGCTCATAATGGCGGCGATAGCGGTACAAGATTTGCTTATTTAAACATGGCGATTTATAAAACAACAATTTTATCCTAAAGAAATGACTTAAACAATATTTTATTGTCAAATGGAACGGTATACGAAGACTGTTTTATAACGAAGAATATTTAGGCACTATACAACTAAGAAGTGTTTTATAATACAACGCAATAATTATTATACAACATTATACAGCTTCAATAAGACAAGCTTAAGTAACTATTTTATATTGTTGTAGCTGTTAGTTATATAGTATATTATAGAACTCTTATACAATAGGTATAAAAGTCTTATAAAATTATATTTTTAATATTGTATAAACTTGCTTGTGAGGTATTATATCATTTTAAAAGAAATGATCGTATAATGCGTTATAGATATTGTAAAAGTCACTATATGTTTAATCATTTAATACAACAATTTTCCTTAAAAAACAAAATTATCGCAACAAAAGGCTTAATAAAAATAAAAAGTCCTTAAAACAACGCTATTCGACTATTATACAACAGTTCAGTCCTCTTAGAATTCCATTTTGCTAGTTGGGGAGTAGATAGACTTAAACCTAAAAATGGTTGAGAGCTACTCTTATTTGTCCACTCAGTAAGTATATTTTGACGAAACCAAAATAAAGTGTTACCATACAACAATGTATCATGCTAGTATTAAATGGTTTGTGTGGACAACATGTATTCAAGAACCCACGTCCTTTTATCATATCTGGGAGGTAGGTTAGTTATTCAATTTTTTTCTCTTGGATACTGTGAATATTTTCAATATAACTGATATTCATGCATTTCTTCAAGATTTTAAATTATTGTTTTCATTTAAAAACAATGATCCTATACTGGATAATTGATAAAATAAAAAACAGCACCCTTTTTATCAGAAGTTTTAAAATTATTTTCCAAAAATCCACCTTTGCCTTTCACATTAGCGCTACTTTTGTAGAAAATACTTAAAGCCACATCATTACAACAATATTCGTTAGTATGCCCAAATCTCAACGATTTTAGAGGTAATCACATTTTAGAGATTAACTACATGATTATTATTCAATGAAATTACGTTCAAAAAATGTAGTGTGTACGATAATTATTTTTTTTACTATTAAGATGAACAGTATTAGGGTAAGTAGCAGTTAACATTTTATTAACACTCTTTATTAGCAGAACTTGCTCTTGTACATGTATACGTCAAAAAAGTATATAATGGTATATAATATAAACAGTTAAAGATAAAACGTAATTGGAAGAAATAATAAAAAAAACGCTCAAAATACAAATTTCTTAAAAACATTTTCGAATATAATTATTATAATATAAAAAGTCTCATTTAATCGGGACATTTGCACGTACGTAGAAATTCTTTTATTTGTCTTGTGAATGATCCCAACGTATGACACTGCTTAAGTGTATTTGGTAAGCGGTAAGCTATTAAATAATACTAGCCCAGAACTAAACAGCGAGTCAATACCCACGTAGTCAGTACCAACATACAGATTAAGTGCACTATTTCTTGTGTTATATGCATGCATGTCCGAAATATATGTCATCTGGTCACAAAGATAACTCGGTAGTTTCTTATTCTTAAGTTTAAAAATGAATATCAACAAATTCAACGTCAGTCGTTGTTTAACAGACATAATTGATAATGTATCCATCATAAATTCAATGGAGGTGCGCCAATTACATTTAAGTATTGCCCTCATTGCCCTATTCTGTAGCTTTTGCAATCTGTTGAGATTGTTTTTACTAGCAAAATATATCAGTGTACTGCAATAGTCAAAATGGGGCGACACGATTGACCTGTATATAGTCAGTCTTGCAAATTTGGAAATTTTACTAGCTACTCTATTTAGGAAATATATTTTAGTTGAAATTTTTCTTTCTATGTACTTACAATGCTCATGTAGATTTAATTCTGGATCTAACATTACTCCCAAATATTTAAACTTAAATACTCTCTCAACCCTTTCATCATTTATTGTAATGTTAAATGACTTATTAATTTTATTGATATTGCCTTTTTTCCCCAATATCATAAATTTGGTTTTCTGAATATTAATTTTCAAACCATTGTCACATAACCACTCGAATATGTTAGTTAGGTCCTCATTTAAATTTGTCTCTATTTCATCTGCACTACCAGCAAAATATAGCATAGTGTCATCTGCAAATAATTTAATTTTACACCTTACAACATGCCTCACTATGTCATTATTGTACAGTAGGAAAAGTAATGGCTCCAAAATGGAACCTTGAGGAACTCCTAGGTCCATATCTACCATTTCTGAGAATGAACTCTTATACTCCACAGACTATTTTCTATTTTCAAGATAAGACGTCAACAAATCCAATACTTTACTCACAAAACTATACTTACGAAGTTTAAGTAGCAATAGCTCTCTATTTACAGTCTCAAATGCTCTCTTAAAATCCAAAAATACCACAACAATAATCCCCTTTTTAACTATAACTCTGTCTTCCAAGAAGAAACTAGGAATTGCAGTGCGATTTCCTGAAACCTGACTGTTCCTGAACCAGTAAATTTTTTTGAGATACGAAGTTCATTATTTGATCTTTAACCGCAATTTCCAGTATCTTCTCGTAAACAGGTAACACATTAATAGAACGATATTGTAATGGTAAAATAGTGTTCGCTACTTTTTCAATTGGAATAACTGTTGAAATTTTCCATTTATCTGGTACTGTTCCACTACTTAGGGACGTATTAATTACATGAAACATGAAAAATATGTATGATACTTTTAATATTTAAAAATAATAATTATCGAACACATAACTACATTTTTCGAACGTAATTTCATTGAATAAAAACCGTTAAGATTTCGGAATATTTACAAATATACCTTTTTTTTTTGTTGAAATGATGTGGCTTCAATTATTTGTGACCAAAGTATCGCTAATGTGAAAGGCAAAAAAAATTTGCGTACATTTATGCCACATAGGTGGCCCATGTGGCGCCCTCTACAAAATACATCGAAATAGGTACAAAATTTTGATTTTCCATATCAAAAAACCACCAACCTCAAATTTTTGTGCATATCTGTCAAAATGCGTTGAAGTTATTGTAAGTTATTGTAAATTAAAAAGTCATGTTTAACACCCTGTATCTCTCTTAATATCTACATTTCATTAAGGCTAGTTGATTTAAATCGCAATATTTTGAAGTGAAGATTGTACTGTACCTCTATGTACAATTACTTAAGGACCACCCTGTATGTATATGCTCTAAATGTCTTGTAGACCCAGGAAAGTAAGTTTCTCACATTCTTCTTAGCTTTCTCTTCCCAATTTCGTTTTTTCAGTTCATTTATATCTGACACCACAATTCAGATCCATCTTTTTTTCGACTGTCCTCTTCTTCTTTTCCCAATTAGAGTCCTATTGGGTGTCATTCTTTCTTCACCCAATCTTTCTATTATACCTGTTCCAATCACCTTAACCTTTGTGTTCTTATACTGGATGTTCTGTATCTGTATATGTAGAGTAGGGAGGCTCACAGCACTTAGGCCACATGTGACCCATTGTACATCCTCCCGAGGAGTTGTCCTCCTAGGTCATCGTCCATCCTGTCTCTCTCAGGAAGGTGGACAGGTCACTAGGAGACATCTCCTTTATATCGGCAGGTGTAGGCCAAGACTCACCGAACACACACTCTCTCATTGACGATAACTCCGGACACTCGCATAAGACATGCCTGACAGTTTCATCTTCCTGTTCACACATCCTGCATAGAGGTGTGTCCACTAGCCCCATAGTATGGAGGTGTTTCCTTAGTTGACAGTGACCAGTCAAAAATCCTACTGTTAAACGAAGGTTTTTCCTGGTCATCGCCAAATATTTCTTCGGAGCCAGCTTCCCAGGGTCGCCCAGGTTGATCCTGGTAAGACTGCATTCATTGATTGCCAGAAATTCCTCTTCTGGTTAGTTCTTTTGTGGCAATTGAGATACCAGCCAGTTCTGTTTGAACCACGCTGGTATTGTTTCCCATTCCCCACTCAATCTTTAGGCTTGGTGCTCTCGAGTAAACTCCACATCCTGAGCCTTCTTTCATTTTTGAACCATCTGTATATATGCGTATTGCATTTGCAGCATCTGGCTATGTGTTCAGTGTTATTTTTGGTTCTCCGTTTAACATGGTCACTTCATATATTCTTTTTCTCCACCTTTCGAATGTTTTTATTCCGCCAAATATTGCTCCAAGCATTTTACGTTCCTGTGTTCCACTTTTTTTGTTAGGCTTCATGTTTCGTATGTCACAGTGGGTTTTATAATGGAGAGGGTACTTGTTTTGGCCTGTAGTTTTTACTACCAGATTTTCTCCACTACCTCCAGTGTCCCTTAGGTCCTGCGTTATTTTTGTAATTTTTATCATAATAACATTTATCTAGACAAATATACGTAAGGCTACGTCCTTTCTATTTTTTTCTTGTGGCAATATTAATTATTTGTGAAACTAATAACTATTTATTTCCAGGTTGTTTAATTTTTTTCGTCATTTTAACAAACTTAACATGGTCTACACCAATCATACCTAAACTAACGAACAAGTCAACAAGTCCAATAGGAAGAGCTTTAACTACTGACGAAATAACCTGGGTGTCTTCAATTTTAACAATAGGAGGTTTTTTCGGAGCATACATTTGGAATAAGATATCGGACATATTCGGAAAAAAAATTACGTGTCTCTGTATTGGCGTACCTCACATTGTGTGTCACTTAATTTTGGCTTTTGCAACCAAGGTAGAATGGTATTACGTGGCAAGATTTTTTCTAGGTACAAGTGTAGGAGGTTTGGTTACTCTTTTTCCCATTTATGTATCAGAGCTGATACCGAAGAAATACCGAGAAACTTTAACACCTCTTATGAACGTTGCATCTTGTTCTGGTTTGCTTTTTTCCAATGCTTTATGCCCATTTGTAACCATAAAGAAGTTCAGTTTAGTAATAGTTGGTTTATCCACTTTAATTTTGATATTTTTTTACTTCTTTGGAGAAGAAGTTCCATACTATTACTTATTACATAAACAAGATGCTTTAGCTAGAGCAGCTTTAGAAAAATTGAGAGAAGGATACGAAGATATCGATAACACTTTTGATGACATCCAAAACGAATTGTTAGAACAAAAAGGAAGTACTTTGAAGTGTTTACTATATGAAAAAACATTGAGAAAACCTCTTATCATAAGTTTAGTTTTATTGATAATTCAACAAACGTGTGGTATTGTAATTATTTTGTTTTTTGGTCAAAACATATTTATGAATATCGATATTGGATTGTCCCCAGCACTGTCTGTAATCATATTAAGTAGCTTACAGCTATTAACTAGTTTTTTACCGATAATATTTATAACAAAGTATGGAAAAAAACCTTTAATTATTACTTCTGGAATAGGGATGGGAATTTCAGAAGTCATCTTAGGATTATACAGTTATTACGGAACATATTACACAATTCCAAAAAGTATCAGCATTCTTCCTTTAATTTGCTTAATCTCCTTCATATTTTTTTATAATTTGGGGATGGGCTGTTATCCTTGGATAATTATGAGTGAAATATTTCCCATTAAAATGAAAGCAGCAGCAACTTCATTAGCTAGCCTTAATAGTTGGATCTTCGCTTTTTTAACAGCTAAATATTTTATTCCAATAACTGATTCAATAGGTATTTATGGATACTTTGCTATGTGTGCAATCATTTGCTTCGCTGGAAGTATTTTCACTAAATTGTACGTTATTGAAACACACAACAAAAGTCTAGAGGAAATTCAACGGGAACTTTCTTCAATACTATCGGATGAAGATTAATTATAAAACTTCTCAAATAGTTGAAGATGAGAAGATGTGAGATTCGAAAACACGTGTCTTGGCAAATTTTAGTATCAAAATGGTAGCGATGTTAATCAAGTCAATTATGACAGTATAAGAGTCATTATTAATATTATAACTGAAAATTCAGAATAATAAATCATTTTCGAAAAATTGGTAGTTTTATTTATGAGAGGTGTAGAGAAAATACTTCGCTGGAACTGTAAATCAATTATTGTAATCACATTGATAGAAATAACTGATACCTTTTGTTGAAGTTATGACTAAAGTTGTAAAAAGAATATCCTGAGAATAATAATCAATGAATATTATATGCGAATGCAAGGCAGGCAGAATATGAAACTATTAAGGAAAAATGTTCAAAATAACAGATATATACAAACTGTCCCCTAGAAAAAAAAACAAATTATAAGCAGCCTTCGATGTAATCGAAATAATATAAATATATATAAAATGGCTAGACACTCCTTGTGGGGTTGCGATGCATAAATGCTTTCTAAATCCGCTTTCTGGGGTGGATCAATCCCCTTCATTTCATTATTTTCTCGCATATTTTTTCCATAGTCTCATATCCCTCGTTTTTTCTTTCCATCTGACGATTCCTATCCTCCTCAGATCCTCCTCCACCTCCTTCAGCCACTTAGATCTGGGTTTTCCTTGCCTTCTCCTACCACCTGGTTCCCACTGTAGCATTGAACAAGCGACTGCTCGCTCACTTTCTCTCCATACATGTCCGAGCCATTTTATTCTTCGTCTCTTTATTCTGTTTACTATATCTTCCCCGTTCATTTCTCTCAGTATTTCATGATTCATACGTTACCTGTATTCATTGTCATCGGTTTTTATTGGCACTAGAATTGTTCTCATTATTTTTAGTTCTAATATCCTAAACTCCTCTTTATCTCTTTTTGTCATTGTTATCGTTTCTGCTCCATACATTATCACAGGTCTTATTATTGTGTTGTAAATGTTAAATTTAGTGTATCTTGTCAATAGATTGCTTTTCAATAGTTTCTTATTGGCATAGTATACCCTATTAGCAGCCATTATTTTTTCGTCTATCTCTGATCTTCGTTCCCCCTTACTGCTGATCGTGACTCCCAGATATTTGAATTTTTCCACTTCCTCAAATTCATATTCCCTTATTTTTATCATTTTATTTTCACACTGCTTACCAACTCTCATTATTTTTGTTTTGTTTCTATTAATTTTTAATCCCATTTTCCCCTTCTTTTGTTAATTCTAGTATTACTGAATCAGTCTTACTGAATCAAATACTTGTTGAAAATCTATAAATAGCATTTCTATTTCCATTTTGTGTTCATGGGTCTTTTCCATTATATGCTTGATAGTATGAATAGCGTCAATTGTAGACTTTCCTTGTGCGAAACCGTATTGGTATTGAGCTATTATGGCTTTCGCTTTTCCAGCTAAGCGACTTTGAATTATTGCTGACATTATGTTGTATGCTACATTTAAGAGAGTTATACTCCTATAGTTTTTGCACTCCTGCTGATCCCCTTTTTTGTGTACTATTTGCCCGACATTCTCCGGGCATTCCCTCTTCTCTCCATATTAGCCGGTATAATCTTTCGTGCAGCTCCTCTCCTCCATACTTATTCAATTCCATGTTTATTTCGCCTTTGCCCGGTGCTTTCCCATTCTTGCTTCTTTTAATAACTTCTATTATTTCATTTTTTTTGGTTCCTGTGTTACATTTTCCTCTTTTGTCACTTCGCTTTCTTCCTCTGTTGTATTATCTGAAACTTCTTCAGTTAGTAGTTCCTCGAAGTATTCTTTCCAGATTTGCTTATACTGAGTATATCACCTCGCCGTTTTTATTTCTTATACCTTTAATTTTACCTTTATATGTTTTATTTTGTTCATTTATTTTTTTATAATAGGCTTTGGTATTTTTGTTAGTTTTTTCATTTTCTATTTTTCTTATTCTGTCATACATCCATTCTTTTTTAGCTTTTCTTATCAATTTGTTGCAGTTTTTCCTTATTCTCTCATATTCCTCCTTTATCTTCTGAGTTGTTTGTAGGTACTTATCCATTTTATTCTAGCATTTCCTTTAGCTTTTACAATTTCTCGACACTTTTCATCTTACCATTGCTTGTTTTTTCCGTTTTTTTCTCTTCCCAATTAACTTTCCGCTGAGATCAGTAAACATTTTCTGATATTAAATTAATTATATTAATCGAAATAATATTGACAATATTTTCCTTAGAAACCCCCATATCAATCCACTTTTCAGATCTTTATAATTAACGGTTTATCTGCCGCACCCTATATATTCATTCATTTATAATGGTCAATAAAATCTTCAATGACTTCAGTTGTGTTAATAGTAATAAATTAACATTTTGGGAAATCCGCATAAGAATATTTATGGGAATCGATTAATACTTGGTATTTTTATTGAATGAATTCAATTTCCCAGATAATAGAAAGTCATTCAAAACCAGTAGTTTCAGTTGAAGAACATTTAAAATTTCCCAAATATTGTGAGAATTTTTCTTGTTCAGTTGTAACCAATGTTGTGAAATATTATACTTAATCTCTTTACTTGAAATAATATGAATTGAAAAATGTGTGGTAGTTTTTGAAAAGCTGCTACGAGTGTCGTATAAACTTCTGCAGAAAATTTAAACAAGCAAGCAATTTGAATAAAGGAAATCGAAATTCAAGTGCGTCTTAAAAAGCACATAGCTTTGTAAATTACGCAAATGGAATTCTCTTGAAATGGATTACAAGGTTTACAATTTTAAAGTTGCAACGACGTATTTTGTAGCATAAATACATAACAACAAATATTATAAAAATGTGCCACCAAAAATATCAAATACTGTGGTGTCACTAAAGTAGATTTTTTAGGTTCGCGAGTTAAAAAAAATTGAAATTAATTGCAGATAATGGTGGGCTGCGTCAAATTTTTTTAAACTATTATTGTAACTTTAGTTCTTTACGTCAGGTTATGTTTGAGCGACTGGGGGTCGCGACGCAAAATATCTGACTGTTACGTTACGTTATGTTACGTTGCTTCGTTATGTGCCTTGCTTGCGTGCATGTGCTCTCTCCTGAGTCTCTCTCTCGTATACGAAGCATCGATTCATATGCTTCGGCCGGGAATCGAACCCGGACCGCCCTCGTGGAAGGCGAGCATTCTACCACTGAACCACCGATGCTATATTAAAATTCTATGAAAAGCTGGTATTCGCAGTGCTGGTGATCCTCTTGAATTTGTTCGGATAAATTTTTACTATTATTTCCATAATTTTTTTGGCGCCATTGATCTTTTTTGTTTATTTACAGCATCGGTTGACATTACGGTAGGTTGTGTTTATTGGTTTCTAAGTTTAACACGTCGGTAAGTGATTTACTTACCCTTCAGACGTCGAAAAGTAATAAATAATTTCACCAAAATGCAAAATATATTTTAAACTGATCGAGAAGTATAAATGTCACTCTTGACATTTCGTTCATTTCGAAGAAATTTAAATTATTTTATTCGGAATTTATTTCAATACGATCGCGCAAAAAAGCATCTCGAACGTTAAGGGTAATTACAACGTTTGCATGTAGATTCCTCTCGTAAAATTGGACAAAATGATATGAGGATTAAGGGGTCTAGCACATTTACTTTTCGAAATACAGTGCGATATGGACAATCCACACGAGTCGAACAGCATATTTTTTCTGAGACCAACTTAAGAAAAAATCTAGAAAATAATTCTATAAACTGTAATATAACTTCAAATTGATAATTTAACAATTCAATTTTATGTTTCCACTAATTTTTTTATCAGGATAGGGAAACTAAAGATAGTAGATAGATACATATAGCAAGACGATTTTCAGCTAAAAGCCAAATTCATTCATATAAAGTGTTACGTGGCAAATTAGCTAGAATTGGAAATAAATCTATATGTATATAAAATGGCATTTGGATAATTAAAATTAAATTAAATTAATTCCACACTATTTCATCTACATTGTATTCTTTGAAGTATTCTCTCAATGAATGAAGAGGATAATGAAAGCTCTAATGGTATTCATGGGTTGATTTGACAATTAATTGAAGGATTTTCATACCAACGATTTTTTTTACCGAGAATGAGAGTTGAAATATGCCGATATATCTCTGAGTTACGTCACGGAGGAGACAAATGGGCCTCCAGCACTTTGTTAAGCATGTATTCATCATAAAAATGTAGGGATGGAAATACCGTTCCCTTATGGTCGGTAAGAAAGTGATCAGATTTGTACACCTTGACGACCGATTACTACCAGCAACTATGATCAATCCGTCGGTTACCTCTCCAGCATCCTCTGATCTTGCTCCTTTTTCCTTGCGTTTGAAGACCTTCAGGTGATAGTCAGATTAAAATGGAGGCAGATTATAGTCACTAGAATCAATACCCAGCAAGTAATTGTGGGAAAATTGTGATGAGGGATATTAAACTGTATTGTAATAGAAAATGTTGAAGTTGAAAAATTTGTATTATCTGCTTCATCTTGATCGAAGGTTGTTGCAATTTAGTTGCATGTTTCACTAGGTATAAAAATACCTTAATAGATATCAAAACTATGCGTGCCTACATATAGGTATTTTAAAAGCATATAGCAGGAATAAATAATTTAGCCTTAGGGACGTCAGACCTGACCCACGTTTCTGTTATTCCAATTGAACAAATATAATAACTGGTACTACCTTGGAGAGATAAGAATATGGCAATGGAAATACTTGGTATTTATGGAATTGATTCAATTTTCCAGATAATAGAAAGTCATTCAAAAACCAGTAGTTTTATTTGAGGAACATTTGAAATTTCCCTAATATTATTAGATTTTTTTCTTGTTCAGTCATATTTTACCAATGCTGTGAAAAATTATATTTATTTTATCCTCTTAACTTGAAATATGTACGTTTTGTTTTGTCTTTTGTCGTATCTGTTATATATGGTTTTAAATGAAACTAACTGTTTTTAAATGACTCAGTATCTGTTATAGTTTTTCTCAAAGTATATCGTCTTAGCTTCTGCCAGCAATCATCCAAATACGACCATTTACCCAGTGCCAGATTTAATAGCGTTTTCCATTGACAAAACTAGGGTGCACTGAATCTGAACTGAGTGCAAAATTTGTGTTCCATTGGCTGCACTGCACCAGTATTTCATATTCCATTGGAAAACTAGTGCAAGCGAATGTGCACTGAGTGCAGTTTTTTCGGCACCTGCTCAGGAGGTAGTTTCGAGTATAGTGCAAGAGTGCAAAATGGCGGCGAATGATGAAGGCTGCGAATTCGAAAGAAAAACAGTAGTTTATTTATTTTTCACTGGATATTAATGTAAAAGTAGAGTATCTTACAAATACTGAACCAGTGATTGGAAGTATTAAGTTGTTTTAGGAAATGAATAATCTCTCAATGTACTTTTAATAAAAATTTTCTCATTATTTTCAATGTTAAATAATAAAACAACTAGATACGGATACATAAAACTGCACTTGCTTTTAATCAAAACAACAAAAACCACCACAAAACAACCTACTTGATTTGACGAATGACAACTGACAACTTTTCTGTGTTCCATTGACCCTGCACTCAGTGCAAAATATCGATACACTGGTGTAGAGTACGCTCGAACTTGGTGCCAACTAAGTGCATGCCAATGGAAAACGCTATTATATTTTTTTGAGTGTAAGCCACTTTATTTCCTATTTGTACAAATGGAGAATTATTATTTAAATAAACGGATGAAAGTTAAATAAACAAATGAATTAGTCATTAAGAAAGAGAGCGTGAAAAAGAAACACGATATACAATTTTCTACGGGCCTTTTTAATAGCAAAATCATCTATAATATCATCATAGTTTATGGTGTTCATTGTATGTGGAGAAGTTTATTTCAATAGGGATTTATTGAAAGTATAAAAAACCATGAGAAAACCAGTGGACATGTTTGACTTTTATCCTCTGAAATCAAGTGACCGTCCTCTGAAATCTGCCGCTCCTAGGACGCTGCCGCCTCTAGGCCGCGGCCTATACGGCCTATTCACACCGAGAAAAAGATTTATTTGTGACAATTAAAATCTGATTATGTCAAATAAATATGATTTTCCATATGGCCTAAGTAATATTTAATTTGTCGTTAAGAAAGGATTTGTTTCAAGTTCGAAAAGTAATATTGCTGATGTATAAAAACATATTTATTGTCATTAATAAAATGAATTATCTATCGAAAATTATATTTATTCTTGTACAAGTGTGTAATATTTGTCTCAAACATTATTTATTATGGTATAATGAGAAAATAGTTATATTAATCTTTGAAAGAATTTAAATTAAAATTAAGTAGTCTTCCAATAACAAATACTTATGTGTGCAGGATAACTATATTGTTTTATTAAAAAAAAATTATTTTATGGCAAAATGACATTTCTGCATCATAAAGAAATATATTGTCTCGGTAAAATATATTTCTTTACCATAAAAAAATATATTGTCTGGGTTAACGTTACGTTTTTTATTTGTAAAAAATGTATCGTCCCAGCAAATTATATTTTTTTATTAGAAACAAATATTTAGTAGGAAAGCAGGATAGGAACGAAAAACTTGTATAGTGTAACTATTGTTAATGACCCATATTTTTAATCCCTTTGAAGGAAAAAGCCGCCGAATGACGAGCATAAATTTTTTTTATAAATTCGAATATTGTGAAATAATGCTTTTCAAATGTAATTTGAACTAATATAGTGGATTAAAATTAACCTGCATAAAATTTGTAATACAATTCAAGGTCATCACATTGACATTAGTTACACTTATACTGCTGAATATTTTGATCGATTAAAATGAAAACTATACATTTTTAAGATGGGAATCATACATTTATAAAAAGAAAACCATACATTTTTTATATGAAAACCATACATTTTTAGAATGAAAACCATACATTTTTATAAAGAAACCATACATTTTTAAAAAGAAGACTATACATACATTTTTAAAATGAAAACCATACATTTATAAAATTAAACATACCTACATGATCTAAAAAATAACCAACAATTGTATCTACATGTTTGAGGAACATTTCGCTTGCTTGCTACTTATCTACCTACCCAAATATAATTATCATTTATTTTCTTACCTTCAAAAAGATCTCACAATTCTTGTAATCGCCATGAGTTTAACAATTCATTCATTTCTATTATTAAACTCATTTTTGTCCAAAGCACTTTAACCTCAAATTTTACAAAAACAAAATAACCTGCAAAATTGCACAAATTCTTCTAATTTCACTGACTGAAACGACCGGTATACATATGCGATTCTGAATAATAGGGCAGGGTGGGGTGAGGATTCTTTGTATTAATTGCCACATAATTTGTAGGCTAATGTAATTTCTTTCGGGTAAAGAAATATTATGTGATTTGGAGTAAGTAAGTTTTTTTCTCAACACTAAATGTACAAATTATATGCAAATACTTATTTTTTCGGTATAAAGTAGATCTAAATTTAGGCTAATAATCTATAGGCTTATTTAAATAATGTATATTTTTGTCAAAACTTTAAAATGGTTTACTCTGAATTTTTAATGTATTGTTGTGAAGTGGTGGAGTATTATTCAAGATATTATGTTTTTTTCTGGGTAATAAAAACAATTTTTACCCAAATAGCATCGTTATATTTTATAACAAAATTTTATATTGTGCTTTGTAAACTATTAGAGTTTCTGAAGAACAATAATTGTATAAAGGAGTGCATAAATAAGAACAAATTCTTCACATTAAAGAAATTACACTCGAATAAATGATTTTTTTATATCAAAATTTCCCAATGTTTTCACGTTAATATGGATTTTTAATAAGGAATAAGCAATTTTAGTAATAAACAAAGGGGAATCAAACAAATCAGTTTATTTGTCTATAAATAACTCTTCTCTCGGTGTATAAATCCAGGACTGCATTTTTACCACCTTAAAAGAATGTTACCTTAAATGACACCCAACAGCAGTCGCAAGCACGTCGCAAGGGCGGTCCAGTGAGCTTTGTGGGTGTATGATGGCTGCACTGAATTCATTTGGCAGTATTATTTGATTCTATCGAAATTGTCTGTATACAACAGTAATGAAAAGGTATTCGTTTTAATATCGTTAGGTATAGTTATTTTTTTCATAATCCTTAACATATTTTTTGTTAGGTTTTATTTAGTTTTTAATTGACAATTACTGATTGTTGAGCTTTGATAGTAAGTAGTTTCTTATCAAATTATAATTGTAAAACTCGAATTCGCTCTCATTAGTATGAATGTGTTGTTAAAAAAATACTAAATTGTCATAA
>CAJUYI010000117.1:232500-257484 GCA_910591695.1 Galerucella pusilla
ATGGATCGCCATTTTGAACACTTAGCATAAACTACCATACTTTTTATTCATTTATGTAAATGTGAGTGTTCTTATAATGTTGGTTTTCATAATTGTTAGGTTTTAAAAAATAGAAAAAGTTGGAAACGAATTACAAGCTTGCATTTTACATAACTAAGATATACTGTTTGTGGTGACTTGAGTAATTATTTCGTAAAGACTACAAACTGCTTTTATATTTATTAGTACCTACTATAATGACATTAGCCTACTTACAGTAAACAAAAATATTTCTTCCAACATAATTCCTTCTTTCCTTCCTCTAATGGTAAGAGTAGAAGTCAAAGATATTTTAGATGCATCCAAAATTACGATTAAAATTCTTGCCTTAGAAATGTTAAAATTCACAAGATGTTGCATGTAAAAATTTAATACCATTCAATTTGTGTATGTAAAATAATTGTTTTTGACCATTATCATAAAATATCTACGATTTTCCATTAACTAATGCCCTAAGTTTACTACATCGTTTGAAAGTTTATTAATTGTACTAACAAATTGTAAAAAGACTTATAGTGTGATTCATTTAAAAATTTTGAGATATTGCTTTATTTGCGTTTTGTTTCACCCTGTATTAAAGAAGCCACCGATGAAAAAAGTAATTGATACTGAGCACAGCCAATGATGTGTGTATGACATTTAAACACAAAGACCTGTTGATTTATTTTAATTTACTGTTCTGCAGAGTGTTAAAGAGGAGGTCTTTTTTGCTAATAATTGGCCATATCTTTGTAAAACACCCTTATAATATATTAGAAGGCTATATTTTTGTAACGCTCTCGGTGAGATCTCTTCGATTCTTAAACAAAATATAGTACGTTCCATTTAAAAAAATGTAAGTTTGTGCTGCTACGTGGCTTTGGAACACCCTGTAGAATCGAAAGTATTTTCAAAATGTGCCCTAAGTAACTGTATTAGCTCACACAAAACTATGAAGTTCTATCTCTCACCACAACAATGTAATCCTCCGATGTCAGAAGATTGCCCCACCCTGTATATTTTTCAATTGCAATAGATACAAAAAGCAATCTGAAACATTGATACAAAAACTTCTAAATTTGAAAGTTGAAACACCTTTCAATATCATGTATTTAATATCTACAAATAAAAAAAATATATTCGACTGCCTTATGAGTTTTGTTACTGAGACAAACATTAAATTGTAGTTATTATAATAGTAAATCTGTAAATCTTGTAACCCTAATTGTCTATCCTACTGTATTATTTACCTTACTTACCGTGGTCTACCTTGTATTTGTTGTTGTGAAAAATGCCCTGACAGACCCCTGGGCGAGAAGAGAGTGACCTTTGTAACTTAATCCTTTGTGTTAGGAAAAATACCTTTTGGGACATTTTTGTGATAGTTGGATAGGGAAAATAGATGTGAAAACATTGTCATGTTTTTTATTAATATTGTCCGAAACAGGTTCAAAACGTTCAAACATTTCACCAACTTAGTGTCTGGCTGCATGGGCTATGCCTTAAAGCCAAAAAAAAAAATATATTGTCTTGACAGCAGCAAAAATGCCAAAAATTTATGGAATGGTTTTTTTTTATGAAAAATCGACTGGTTGATTGGAGTTTTCAAGAAAATCAATCTTTCATCTGCATGTGTCACGAAATTTCGAAAAGAAAAAAACACATTTTCAAAAATCGGGTAAATACCAAAAATCTGTTAATTCTGAAATGAAATCACGGTGGCATAACTTTTGCGGCTTTTGCGCTATAAATCGTCCCCCTTTCCCCAAAGATCTTGAAGCTTTTCTAAGACGGATAATAAAGAAAAATTGTTGAAAATAATATATATATATATTCAATAACAAAAACAAAGATAATATAGTTTCCCATTTAAAAAACAAATGTTCCACCCAGTGTATAAATTTACCGCAAACATGACTTATTAGAACGTCCTCCCACATTTCTGTTCAAGTGAGGGTTTTTTGTGTTTTCCATACATACCGTTTATTTTTAAATATTCAATTGACTGTAAAAAGGAAATGTATACAAACGAGCTTTTGATTACTTTTATTATCAGTTTTAACTTTACCTTCCAAGTAGAAGTGTCTGACGTACAACTTTGTTTTCACTTACGATGTAAAAACGTGAATAGTATGTGTAAATTTCAATAATTGAATAAATTTATGAAAAATAGAGACGGTTTGTTGAAGTATTCATATACTATTGGTTTAGTTTTCAATTATGGACTCGTCGAAAAAATACGACAATCCCTCGCCCGAAGTTTCTTCTAATTTTTTATCGAAAATATTTTTTTGGTAAGTTTAAGTATTTTATTTATTCAAATGTCATTAGAATTTTGGATTCTAAGTTTATAAAAGCAAGAATTATTTAAGATTATTTAACTGTTCAGATTTGTAAAATGCCCATATGGGCTCATTATATAAATTTTTTCAGTTACTTGCCTTTCAATGCATTTTTTTTTCAAATTTCATGCAATTACCTTCATCACGATCTGCTATTGTGATAAAAATTTATATCTTGTTATGAAACATTGGAGAATAACTACTTTTAAAGTAAAATTCTCTTTTATGAGAAAACCAGTCACTTGATATAAGATTATATAAATTGGGAATTTGCTTTATTTTTATTTCACAATAGTAGTTAAGGATTGAAAAGATTAATTTTTTGCACCACTTACATTTATTCAAACAATAACCTAGTAGTTTTTTTGGCATATTAAACGGGTGTCAATTTGAAAACATTCAATGCGAGTATCTCTAAAAGTAAAAAAATTGAAAAACGCAATTTGGTACAAATATTGAACTAGAACTAGTAACCACCATATTTTAGTTGTGAGGTGAGTGGCCACTTAAGCAGCATGCACCCCAACCCCAAAATTTTAAATGGCACCACCAAATAAAAGTCTAGTCTTTTTAAAAAAACTAGTCTTTTTGACTAGTATTCACCTGCACAGGAATTTTGTTTTAATCTATGCAGGGTCGAACAAAAATGCTATTTTAATCAATTCAATATTCAATCAGAATTCAATCAGATGCTTGAAAATA
Organism: Galerucella pusilla; assembly: GCA_910591695.1. Lineage (NCBI taxonomy): Eukaryota > Metazoa > Arthropoda > Insecta > Coleoptera > Chrysomelidae > Galerucella > Galerucella pusilla. The sequence continues at coordinate 235,563 of CAJUYI010000117.1, forward strand.
TAATCTTATTTGAAATTCATTATTCATTCTGGTACACTTCACTAGAGAAGCTGGTTGTGTTTTATATACAACAGTTTTCAAGTGACACCAGAGACAAGAGTTGGGAGATGGTAGATCTGGTGATAATGCCGGCAATTCTATTTCTCCGCAATCTCCACGCAAAATTGTATTCAGCAATCATGGTTGTCTTCACGCAATTCATGGAGTGTTTTCATTTTGTATGGATATTAATGATTTTACAGTTTATGATTTTACTGTTCCTGACGTACAGATTCATTACTGTTATACCTGAATCTTGTAGGATTAATAGCAAAGTACTTCTATTTGTCCCACTTCATCAAATACTCTAGATTGAAGCTTTTTTTGTCTGCCATCTTGTTTCTTCAAATTTGACTCACATTTTTTCCATAAATATGAATTATCTACATCCTTTCAGTATGTAAATCAGGTCTGCTCCGTTTTAAAAACATGGTTAAATATTGAGTTCATTTAAAATTATTCCACTTCGACCGTTTTTGACTTTGAAGTACAGTATCACACATTTTTATTCATTTAAAATATTTGGAGCAAAAAATATTACTATCTCTTTTTAGTGTGAAATATTTAAAATAGCATTTTATAAAAACACAGTTCATTCCATTTGTATTCTAATTTTTCTCACACCCTCTATCAAATTAGAAAAAAACTCTTGTGCAGGTGAATACTACCCAAAAAGACCTTTAATTTGATATAATAATATCATAAAAGGGATGGGCCATTTGAAATTTTGGGATTGGGGTGTCTGATGCTTACAAGATCACTCACTCCACATCCAAAATACGGCAATTTTTATTTCCCTCTACCTGTATAATTTTCATACCAAATTGCATTTCTCTATTTTTAATTTTTTTCCCTAAAAATTGTTTTTCCAGTGTAATACACCAGCTGGTTCGCTTTGAATCGCTTATTTATAAAATATAAGGGTTAAACAACTTTTTTTCCAATTTTGCCTTCCATTTGGGTGAAAACCCATCTCCAATTCCTTCCATAGTTTTGCTCATTTGTTTCTATCTGTCCATTATACTAGTAAATGTTGTTTCAAGGTTAAAAAATTAGGGACAATATTTTAGCTACTTCAAAACCAATTCATTGTGTTATGAAATGTACGGGATTTCGTTGTCGTTCACGTTTGGTTCTGAAAATATTCATTTGTACAGCACTAGTTATTCAATTTTTTTTACATAAATAAGCGATAGTGTTGAAGATAACATTTTTGTTATTATTCACTTTAAAAACAAATTAAAATACCAAATTATTGTGGAAACAACTTGAAAAATTTTTTGAAACGTTCGTTTATTACAAATTTGCATCTATATATTCATATAGGTAGTTATTTACTTGAATTATTTTTTTACATTTACAATTTTTCACATTCAATTCATACTGTACTATACAACAAAGAAAAAATATTATAATTTAATAACATTATAATTTCACAACACTACTTACCTTGTATTGATTGACGGCAACAAATGACACCTTAAGAAGGTCTTCGCTGAGAAGAAATAAAGTAAGAACTGAACACATTGGTTTTTGATACATACCTTCTTCCTAAATCCTCTAATTCTAAGGATATAAAACGTATAATCCTTTTTGGAGCAAGGTGTATAGCCTGATAAGCTTATAGGTAGATCAGAGGCGTTGGCAAACAATTTTGTTGTTTTAGGGCGGGTTTATCAATGCTCGGTTAAATATTGTAGCCTTCGGCTAAATCTTAGCTGTTGGTCAAAGTGTTTATCAACTACCAGTTTGCATTAGCTGGCAGTCAAACTTTCGGCTACCCTAGCTGCCACTATCGAGTTGATGTTAACCATAGAACATACAGTTAAATACGAGAAAGTGGTGTTCCGTTATTCTAACCATAGATTCTAACTGACAACTGTGTCATGATTTTTCCATGTTTGCTTACATTTTGCAACAAAGTGTTCTCATCATACTCTAACAAATGATAAACGCTATCTATTGTAACAGAGACTTTGACTGGCGACTAGAGATAGCTGAGGGATACGTATCTGACAGATTTAACCGGGCATTGATAAACCCGCTCTTATTCACAACATCGCAGAGCTTGCATGTTTCACTGTCCAGTCTAGAGATTGTAAATTTACCGAATTTTAATTTAATGGTAATGATGAAAAAAAAAACAAAGAAATAAGCCACGAAATAAATAACCAAACTTCAATTCTTCTTAAATAATAACAACAGAAAAGTAAAACTCTAGGTAAACTTTAAAAATATATATACCTAACTAGATTAGTAACAGGCCCTAAAACATTCGAAATAGTAATTTAAATATCTATCGTTTCTTATTTTTCTAACGACTATTTCGATTTCTTTGGTTTAATAAAAAAAGGCCCTGAGAAAACACAGCTTATCAATACTATTATCACTCAGCCGCGATATAATCTTAGTATCTACAAATTGTTCCTGCCGCAGAAAATGCTCTTCTGGACTCCACACTAGTAGGCTGAGTTGTCATGAGTGCTGCGAAAGCCATTTTCAAGTATTTTCCCTGAATTCCCTCCTTCCGAAAATATTGCATTTCTGATTTCACACATTGATGAACACTGCTAGACGTAACCTGCTGTCTTCTCATTGGAATAGTACTGTTTACATCAATTTTCTTCTTTATCGCTAGTTCAAGTTTTTCTTTATTCGACAATGCAGCATTATCCGATTTTGGAGTTGATGGGCCCAAAACCCGACTGAGGGGGATGTTATCTTCATCCTCATCAGAGGAATCATCGAGGTCAATGCTATTTGTATTTTCTGATGACTCTTCTAGAAACTCTCACAGAAGCAACGGATCCGCGCTGTTATCATTTTTTACCGAAATTACCGGTATAAGATGTCGATTGCTTCATCGGTAATTTAATGAACTTTTAAGGCGGTAAATCGTTAAACCGGTAGTGCAATCCTACGTGTCCACTTTGTCCATCGTGGAATCTGACTAACCGGTGAGTGTTCCTGTGACTACTCTGAGACGGATTTCTGAAGCTCCAGCTGCACTTTAGGGTAGCAAGCGGAATGCCGTAATAACCCTTTTGTCTGGAGTATTTCTAGCAGGCTACACTTCTTCCTCGATGCGACTGTTCCTCCATACACTTGTACCTATAATAAAGTTACCTTGCTGTGTCCAGCTAGTTGTGAGGTATTGTTTGCAGTTTCAGACTGTTTTTAAATCAAAACTTCGAAACCTTTGAAGTATCCTGATGCTTTAAATATTATTTTTTAGTTGAGGCACTTTTTAGCACATCTCAGGGTTGTTGATATGCTCACACACCTTTCGTCATCCATCCATGGCCTAACCATCAAAGCCGCTGTGCTTGAATTTTGGATTTCTTCATTCGTTCTTCTTCTCCACTGTCCCGCCATGAATCTTTCCTTCCACCTCTCTAGTTTACTTTTATTCTGTTCATTTAATATCCAAGCTTTACTTCCGTGTGTAACATGGTAGGTTGTATGATTGTTTTGCAAAGTCTGATCTTTGCTGTTCTTATTAATAATTTTCAAAAATCAGTGGATGAAAATAATATTTTTTAGAACTTTAGTTCTTTATGTTAGGTTGGTCTGACCGTTACGTTACTTGGAGCGAGGGAGGTCGCGACGCAAAAGATCTGACCGTTACGTTACGTTGTGTGCCTTGAGCGTGTGGGCTCTCGCGCTCTCTCCTCAGCCTCAGAGCTAGTCTCTCGGTGCAAAATGTTGATTGTCAGCATACTTTGTATTATTAATTTCAGTTAATAGAATACTTAATATGTACTTTGTGCCTATCAACTTAATGATAAGGTTTTTGATAATTAATACTACTGTATATTTTTTTTGAACGAAGTTTCATCCAAAGTAAAATAAATTCGTGTATTTATTTACTGATTCAAAAAATTTGATTATTGCTTAAAAGGAGCTAAAGTTCTTACTGTGTGTCCCGCGACACGTTCTTCAATTTTTGATTACTATTAATTCTTTTTTCAGTTGGATTATTCCCTTGTTCAAACATGGTTACAGCAAAAATCTTCAGACAGAAGATATCTACAATCCACTACCTTCGGATACGTGTGACGCGATGGTTGACAAATTGGAAAGGTAGGTTTTGAAATGATAGTTACCAATAAAAAACCAAGGAACTAATACATATGACGTGTATTATTCTTATTTTATTTCAGACACTGGAATAAGGAGTTGGAGCTAAAGAAACTCGGAAAACGGGAGAAGCCAAGTTTAAAGATTGCTTTATTTAAGACGTTTTTTCTATCATATTCTGTCCATGGAGTCAATATGTTTGTTCAAGCAATAATTTTAAAGTAAGCAAAGCATGCGATACTCCTTACATTAAATATATTTGAATGTTTTTTTTCTCTGATTCAAGGACCGCCCAGCCCATAGTTTTAGCAGCTTTTATAAGATACTTTGATAAAACCAAGGACAACGCTATTTTCGGTATCGGTTCAGGGTGGATTTTAGGAACTCTAACAGTAATTATAGCATTTGGTTATGCATTGGGCCTTCATCATTCAATGCTAGGGTGCCAAAGGACTGGAATGCGAATAAGAGCAGCCTGTTCATCTTTAGTTTACAGAAAAGTTAGTTATTTTGAAAATAATTTTGTTGCTATGCAATAAAAAAAAGTTACATTTCATCGCTGAGAAATTGACACTTAACTATCTTCTGTAAGTTCCTTGTGGCATTACTTATTATTTTTTCTCTTATTTTTTGGGAATCAAACCATACAATATTGTTTTTTATTTTTTATTTCGACCTTCCAGCTACCGTTGTCAAGATTAACCAGTAATAAAATAACTTTTGGTCCCTATCTGACACAACGAAAAAAATATCATAAGTTCAGCTCAAGATTTAGCTAAATCAGTAGCTCACTCATCCCCATCTTCATTTTTTTACTACAACTTCAATGTTTGGTCCTTTGTTATGCATTCAAGTTTCTTATTTATTGTTCTATATCGAACTTCGTTTATTTTCTTTCCACATTTAGAATATTCTTTTCTTATATTCCACCAAATTATCTTCTTTGTCTTCGTTCTCATAATTTCCATCTTCCTTTATATATGTATTCAATGAAACTTTTTCATCTTCTGTATTATTGCTGATTCTAAAACTTTAATAATGATTACCTTGTTTTGTTCCAATTAAAAAAATATATATTGATGTTTTGGCCTTTTTTTGTCTTAGTTACGATCATGTTTCAGTTGCTGCGACTGAGTCAAGCATCTTTGAACAAAACACCAGGAGGAAAATTAGTTAATCTATTATCAAATGACTTACAGAGGTTTGATTTGTGCCTAATGTATCTTCACTACATGTGGTTAATGCCTATTCAGGCAGCCATTGGTTTTTATTTAATGTACGACAGTGTTGGTATTGCTGCTTTGGCTGGTACTGGTATGATGGTACTTGAAGGAATTCCAATGCAAGGTGAGTATTTTACAAATAAATTTGATGGAAGCTTTAGTATTAAAAGCCTTAAATCAAATATTTCCAATCTGAAGCTTCTTAACGTAATTATATCGTGGGTGTGCAAAAATTTATGAATACTGAAAAACCAAAATCATTAAATTTGTTCCTAGAATTTAGGAAAAGATTTTTTATCCGATTATTAAGCGAAGATACAACAGGATACTTGCTTTGTATTGATTTTATGGGTTGAAAAACCCAAGGATTACGCTAGCAAAATATCGGTAAAACCAGCATTTGAATATAAAAACATATATTGAAATTCTTTTTTCTGTTAACAATTTTAATTGTTTCCATTTTTAGGTTATTTTTCCAGGCTACAAGGAAGACTACGATCTAAAATAGCAGAAAAAACTGATTACAGAGTGAAGTTAATGAGCGAGCTAGTATCTGGTATTAAAGTAATTAAAATGTATGCTTGGGAGAGATTCTTCGCCAAAGTTGTAGAATCATCGAGATTGTAAGAGAAATATTTTATTTTTATGGTATTTCACGTTTTACTTCCCAGCCACATTTAAAATGAATTAATTAATTTATATAAACTATTTAAATGACAAAATTGTGCTCTGTACATTCAAAATTTTTGAAAGGTACTTTTGAATTCACTGTTTGGACCCTTACTTTTTGCAATTATTTTTTCAATGCCCAGGCAAATATCTCAAAATATAATACTTTACTGCTTTTAGAATAGAACTAACGAAAATCATTCAAACCAACCAAATTAAAGGTGTTAATGCCGCTCTAATGGTGATTACCGAAAGACTATCTTTGTACCTTTCAATTGTAATAAGCGCATTAAGTGGACATAAAATTAGAGCGGACGTTGTGTTTAGTTTAGCCCAAATGTTTAATACCATGCAGCATTTTATGTGCTTCACGTTTCCCAATGCTCTTTGTGGGTATGCGGAAGCTTCCATTTCCGTTAAGAGAATAGAACATATTTTATTATTGAGTGAAAGGGAGGAATTGTTACAAAGTACGGATACTGATAAAGGAGCTGTTATCATTGAAAATGTTACTGCTAGCTGGAATCCCGATACCAAATTGGATGCTTTAACTGCCATTAATTTAGAGATTAAACCTGGATTGTTGTACGTTGTGGTAAGTTATATAGTTGCTGTAGATTAAGCAAAGTAACAAAAAAGTTATAATTTGTGTTATGGTAACTAAATAATTGAACCACTTCTGGAAGTGCACAGTATATTTATAGATAGCGTTGCGGTCGAAAAAGCAAGTTTTCTCCTCTAAAAACTACATCAACCTGACAGAAAAATAGTTGAGTGTTATGAAAGGTACTTTAACCAAGCTAAATTTACAGTATTATTGTTAAATCTGCCAAGAGAAAATAATAATCTGGGAAGGGAAATGACCATCTACATACATACGGGATTCAAACGCTGCTCCTAGGGTCTGTAGTCTCTGCGTTGAGCTGCTTCAAGGGCTATTCGAAGGGAATTATTCCCACTTGGCGCGATACTTTGACATCCTCACATCAAGGTTGGAACCGTCCAGCCTTAAGCGTTAATAGTTACTTGAATCCTTTGGATTGTTCTTAAGCGAGAGATTTGTTTCATCACGACTCCATAGATTCCAATCTTAGAAAAAGCTTCCGTGCCCCGCCTTTGGTGAGTTAGCAGCTTTGTCCAAGCTCTTCCCCCCGATCAGAATCTTAGAGGAGTTCCAAGCGGATTCTCCTCCCTTCTCCATCGGGGATCACGTTGCAGTAGTGGAAATGACTGATATCCACTAAAGTACCATCAGGAGGTCACCCGCTATCTTGAAAGTTTTTGCGATTTCTTTTTGTAAGATTTAGAAGATTCCCGGTCGCCGAAGGATTGAGGTAGGCTCTTCGAGCCTTAAAATTGCAGTAGCTGAAAACATTGATGTTAAACATTTATATATCTGTTATACAGTGTGGAAATCACTTATGGAATAAAATTCTTTGTCATTATTTTAAAAAATTATAAAAAATGCCTAGACACGTCAACTTTTGAATTGAGTTGTGCGTTATGTAAACATAAATGTAAATATACAGGGTGATTCACGCAAGTATGCCATAGTCGGTGTTTTTTTTTAATGAAACACCCTGTATATTTGCATATTTTTGAAATCCTTTTAATGAACCGATTCCAACAAACTAAATAATGTATGGTAAATTATGAATTATACAGGGTGAAATTTTTATTTTTACAGTTAAGCATTAAAAACATACCTACATAAACTACCTGGACGCCTATTCTCATCGATAGAACATAGTTGAGAGAAGTGAGTATTCTATCACACGAGTAGGAACGTTCCTTGCTCTCTTGAAATTTCGAACCGTATTCTGAGCCATGCGAAATTCTTGGACATTGTTGCCGTATGTTATCAATGAATTGAAGTGTATGTGGTAGACCATTTGCTCAAATAGTAGTTTAAGAGTAACAAGAAAACGTCATATCTTGATAGATGTCATTTTATATTTTAATCTTAGTGACAAAAATTTCCAAGTCATAGATATAATATAAAATAAAAATGGACCGAAAACCTTCAATAATCAGTTCTGCGCAAAAAGATGTATTAGTGCAGTTTATGAAGGATCATGAAGATTTGCAAACGGGCCGGTTTACTTTCTTTACTTTAATTCATGACATATCAATGACATATCAATGTAAAATACGTTATGCGCATGCGATTCGCATGAAAATATTAGATTCGAGTGCTTCAAAGCAGGAGAACAAAATTGCTCCCCTTCTACCAAAATTTCATAGGAAGGGAATCGGCGAGAATACGGCGTATGGAATTTCAATGGAACAATGGCGGATTTTCTCGTAGGAACGCTCACATCTCTTGGTTGAGAATAAGCACCCTGATATATTTAATTTTAATACATTGAAATAAATGCTCAAAATGTTCTCCACCTAGTTGTTGGCAATAGCACAGACTCCTATAGAACTCCTCCTTAACTTTGTTTATAGTGTTTGTGGTGAAATATTCCGTATTTCTGCAGTTATCCTGTCTTTGAGGTCTACAATGCTAGTTGGTTGTGTTGCATATACTTTGTTCTTGAGATAACCCCACAGAAAAAATCTAACGGGGTAAGGTCTGGTGATCTAGCTGGCCAATCAATAGTACCTCTTCGTTCAATCCATTTATTGGGGAAGATTTCATCTAAATAAGTTCTTACCATTAAAGCATAAGGGGTGTTTCCCCGTCTTGATGGAACCAAACATTTTCATTCGGTAAGCTAGGATCCATTGCGTTGGGATATAAGTTTGCCAACGCAGGAATAACTTCATTTCTAAGCATATTTGAATATTTTTCAGCTGTCAAATTTCCATCTATAAATATAGGACCAATAATATGGTCGCCTATGATACAGGCCCAAACGTTCACCTTTTGAGGGTACTGAGTATGTGTCTCACACACCCAATTAGGATTCTCTGCTGACCAATATCTACAGTTCTGTCAGTTTACTTCTCCATTCAACGTGAATGTTGATTCGTCAGAAAAAAGAATGGTACCAAGAGCTATCTCATTTCTGTTCAGCTTATTCATCAATCTTTCGCAGAAATCCATTCTACGATCTGCATCGTCTTCTGTTAACTCCTGCACAAAAGTTAATTTGTAGGGATTAATGAAGATGAATGAAGTTTATGAAGACATCTTAGAACAGTTGTATAACTAACATCATGGCCAAGTTCTCTGAATTGTGCATGAATTTTAGACACAGTACTTTGTGAAATATTAGGCAATTCGGGATACCTGTGAATAAATAAGTTTGCCACTTCAACTTGACTTCTGCAGTTATCCCCGTATCTGATCATCATTAAAATCTCAATTCGGTGAGTCTCAGTAGTTAAATATTTCATTGTTATGTCAAGGAAAGAGTGTTTGACAAAGATTTTACTTTTTCGGTATAAACTGTCAACACATCAACAACTGACAGAACAGAAAACAATCCACATTATTTACCGATTTAAAACAATCCACATTATTTACCGATTTTGTCTAATTATTGGCGTTTTTAGGCAATTTTTAGGTATCTATGATAAAATTCATGGGCGTAGCAGGTTTTGTTTAATATACAAATACGTCTAATAATTAGTTAGTTTAGATTTTTGATAAATCCATGTTTAGCTAATTTAAAAAAGTAACAATATTTCAAGTGTAATAAATTATTAATTTTAAAATTTCACCATGTATATTTCATAATTGACCATACATTATTTAGTTTGTTGGAATCGGTTCATTGAGAGGATTTCAAAAATATGCAAATATACAGGGTGTTTCATTAAAAAAAAACAAGTGGTTTCCAACCTGTATATACATTTTCACTACCTAGTGAAACTAGCTCTTGGAACGAGACAAGAGTGACAAGACTGGCTGCAATTGATAAATTTCATATTTTAATCATTAACTGTTCTGCTGGAAAATCGATTATTTGCAATGATTTGGAAATTATGAGGTTCTCAAGGCAAAAACATATTGGAGTATTATCAGCTACTTTTGAAGCTATTGGTGGTTTTTCAGTAAACCTCACCGCTTGCGATTTATGGCCCATTTAATTATCCGGCAATTCTATCTCGGCCGATAATGAATCAATCAATAAAATGCATCCATCCATTTTTAAAGAACAACACATTATCTACGAATTTTGCTTAAGACTTTTATTTTATGTCCATACTTTTTGATATACAGAACATTTCATGTCCGCTCGGCGGATGACGCGGCAACCCAAATGTTTTTTGTGTAACAGGCAACCGCTTCTCTGTCTCTAAAAGATGGGACGGAAGGTTTGACGTTGGAACGGCTATTTTCACTAGCGTATTACTTTATTCATTTTAAAAGTCGGCGAAGAAGAAATAAAAATTAGTTGTGATCACAAAAATATATTGGACAGTTTCTGGAAGCATCACATTAAACCCAAAGTTTGTCAAATCTTGAACTTGTAATGCTACCGACCGATTCATCTTTATATACTCCTCCTTCTCATTTGTTGTTCAAATCATCTGCTTTTTATAAACTTTCCATATCCCTCTTTCTTTTCGACATCTTTACAGTTCCCCATGAGCTTTTAATATACTTGAAAGGTATAAATATTTCTCGACTTCATTTTTGAATCTTCTCCCGCCATCCGTTCATCGCTCTCCATACTCACACTCATTCTTCATCCTTTTGTTTTTCCCCTTTTTGTACAAAGACTTTCCACCTCCTTCATCCTGCACGCGCAATTAATTCAAGAATGTTAATGGTGATCCAATTTTTCAGTACCACAATGTTATAATTTTTTCAAAACATTATTAGTTTTTTCTCCAACAATATGTTTGTCCAATTAAAAAAAACTTCCACGGACTCCAGAAACTTTTCAATCCTCCTCAGTAAAATTTTATATCCAACAACTTTTAGTGAAGAAGTAAAAAGACTAGCACAAACGTCAAGGATCAAAGGATTTACACTAGCTTTCATGGTAATTACAGAACGATTCGCTCTGTATCTCACAGTTATAGCATATTCACTGTTGGGTAATAGAATAACGCCCGATGCAGTATTTTCTTGTGCTCAACTTTTCAACACACTTCAACTATACATGTGCATCATGTTCCCGTACGCCCTTTCCACGTACGCTGAAGCAAAAGTTTCAATGAAAAGACTCGAAAAATTTCTGATGTTAAACGAAAACATGTCACTACCATCATCTGCGGTTAATTTTCCTGAGAGGAAAGGATCTTTGGACATTCAAGAAGTGTCAGCTAAGTGGGATGGTCCTGTAACTTCTGATACTCTTTGTAATGTTACTTTAAACTTAGCTCCTGGAACTTTGTGTTGTGTGGTGAGTAGAAAGATGTAGTAGGTGAATGTAGCAAGAGCAATTTCATACACCATATCAAATAACATCCATGAGCATTCATGAGTCGCATTTTCCACATTTTCATTCCTAGCTGCAAGTCTTTACTTTGCAATTTCGTCACCTGCAACTAACACGATTAACATATGCAAAAGTACTTATCTTAATTAGAAAAAAATTCTTCAGAACTTAGCTATAACTTCTAAATGATAAAGCTGTGTTTTAAAAAATGAAGTATAAGTCGTTGTTCCACAAAATTAGTTGATAAAACTGTTTCTCAGTTTTTGGGAAACACTGAGTTTAAGAATATGTTTAATTTCAAGCTGCTTTGCTCATATTCAGTAAAGAGATCAAGTAGTACCATCATTTGGTGTGAAATTTAGGGCTTCAAAAACCTGGTTAGTAAAATAATATAAAATAAATGAGAATAGGTCTAAGAAGAAGGATAAGGTGGTATGTGTTGGTTTTATCAAACATTACTTCTATAGAAAGTTACGTGGAGCCATAATTATATACTTAGTAGCATTAGGAGAGCATTTTAGTTTGAGAAGAAGAAGTATTAACTAATATTTTCTATTATGCTCATCCTATTTAATCGTAATTAACAAAACTACCATTAAATTAATGCTATATCGCTATTCAAAAATTAAAATCAATTGAATGTAAACCATAAAAAATGAATTTTAGGTTGGAAGTGTAGGCAGTGGAAAGAGCTCGTTGCTGCAACTGTTGTTAGGCGAGCTGCCCCTGAAAAGTGGTAAAGTGAAAATATCTGGAAATATATCCTATGCTTCTCAAGAGCCTTGGCTGTTCGTTTCGACTGTAAGAGACAACATATTGTTTGGCAAAGACTATATTAAAGAAAAGTGAGTATATTCCAAATGGATTAACTTTAAAATTCATTTCTATATTACTAATTCTAATAATAATATCTACTTGGATGTAATACTTGGATATTAATATATGTTACGTTTTTTTTTTAGATACGACGAAGTTGTCAAAGTATGCGCTTTGGAAACGGATTTCAAACAATTTCAATTTGGTGACAGAACGATAGTAGAAGAGAGAGGAGTGTCTTTAAGCGGGGGTCAAAGAGCAAGATTAAACTTAGCTAGAGCTGTATACGCCACCGCTGATATTTACTTGCTTGATGACCCATTATCAGCGGTAGATACAAGAGTAGGAAAACATCTTTTCGAAAAATGTATTAGGGGTTATTTGAGAACGAAGACAACTATTTTGGTCACTCACCAACTGCAATTCTTGAAAGATGCCGATGTAATCGTTGTTTTTGACCAAGTAAGTACATCATATTATTGTATTTTCATTTTACAAACTTTCAATTATACTTAAACTAATTCGCAAACTATCTCACAGTCAAATTTTTCAAATAACCTCACAACCCAAGGTCTGAGATAGATGTATGATGAAAAGTAATTGAATTTTCTTCAAAAAATCATATACATAGTATTTTACTTTTAACGCCGGTAATACACAGAACCAAACTTATATGGAATCACTCAGTATTTGTGACAAAAATATTTTGTAGGGAAAAAACTGGGTATGCTAGTCGAAGTTAAAGTTTTTTGCTGTTAATGAGCATGATAACAAAAAATAAAGACTGCACATTAATTATAATCTTTCAAATTTTGTGTTCAGTAGTGAAATCAAGTTACTCCAGTAATTTTCTTTCGGTCCAAAGATAATAATGCCTTATGTTGGACTAACAGATGTGAAGAGGGAAAAAATTGTTGCTCTTATTGAACAAGGAATGCCCCAAAGAGACGTAGCAGAGGTAGTAGACGTTACCCAGGGTGTCAAAAACGTATGTAAGGTTTCGAACTTCGAACACTCAAAAATAGGCCTAGGCAGTCGTCAAAGAAATACAACTGAACAACAGGACCGCTTTGTGCGACAAATTGCTAGAAGAAATCCAAATGTTTCTCATCCAGAGCTGAAACGACAACTTCTAGAAGCTACAGGTGTAAATGTTTCAGTTGAAACTATACGAAGAAGACTTCGTGCTCGAGGGATGTACAGCAGGAGACAGTTACGGGTTTCAGAGATGTCCAGCCAGAACAAAACTGACCAGCTAAATTGGTGCCGTCAACACCAAAACTATGGACAATTGAAAATTGGAAAAATGTTCTTTTTCCAGATGAGACCAGAATTGGCCTTAGATCAGATGTTCGTCGAATTCGGGTTCTCAGAGCTCCAGCAAGACAAGCTAGACTCCAGACTGCCAGATCTATCCCAAAATATACAGGAGGAACAGTTGCAGTTGCAGGTGCAGTTGGGGATAATTTTATCTTCATACACGATAATGCACGTCCCCATACTAGCAGAGGTGCTCGAGAATTTCTTGAAACGGAAGGTGTCACAATTTTGGACTGGCCTGCATGTTCACCGGACTTAAATCCAATTGAAAACTTGTAGGACCAGCTTAAAAGAAGAATTAGAGCACCTCGGGACTTTCCAGGAAATATCGCACAGCTCATTCAAGCAGCGTTGGGAGAATGGGAAAACATACCACAAGAAAATGTTGACAATTTAATCAGAAGCATTCCAGCGCTAATTGAAAATTGCATAAGGGCTAGAGATGGCAATACGGATTATTAAAATAAATAATTTCCTATTTTTCTCTCGTTTTTTACTAGTTAATTCAAATCTTATTAATTTTCAGAAACCAAAAAAACCATTAGGTTTGTTTTGTAAATTGTAGTTAATTCCTTAATGTATGTGAACATTTTTGCATCAAAATATTGGAAAAAGAATGAATTTTATTTCTAAATAAATTATCTTCATATATTCCATAAATAATACAAAATAGTGGGTGATTCCATATAAGTTTGGTTGTGTGTACGTGTATAAGTGTACAAATAAATTGAAAATCCATTGATTCGTCTTCGCATAATATTTTTGAACAAAAAGATGAAGTGCTGCCAAAGCTAGAAAGATGACAATAATTTGTAACTTAGATTAGCCGACTTGCACACTGTATAAACCCAGGCTGGGAAGTTTTCTTTCTGTGTCGAGGTATAACAGCGCTTTCCACAGAAAAGTAACACTTTCCACTGATTTTTTTCAGGGAAAAATTGTGAAAATAGGAGGTTATGCAGACGTATCAGAAAAATATTTAGACCAATTGAATCAAAGTGAGGAAGAAATTGTAGTTCAGCACATGGAGCTTGTTCGTAGACATTCACATTCGATAGATGTCAGTGAAGTGAGTAGTCTGATTGAGTACGTGAAGGTATCATAGCTACAAGCACAGCATATTATAATCATTGGTGCAGTTAGATTTGAAAAACGCTATAAGCGACAAAGAGCTTATTTTTATACAATTCAGTTTCAGTTTCGTAGAAGCCTCGTGACAGGAGAAGTATGAGAGCACTTCTATGATATTTTTTTAAGTATTAAAGTTACTTTATCACCAAACTTTTTCCTTCTTAGATTATAAGAGTAGATGAAGAGCCTGAAAAACTTGATGAAAAAATGGGTACTGGGGCAATTCCATTTTCTACATACATCACGTATTTTGGATATGGTACCAGTCTAATAGGATTCATAATCATGTGTTCACTATTCATCATAGCTCAAGTAGCTTCAAATGCCGGAGATCTGTGGCTTACACAATGGTATGTGGTAGCAGCATGATTTTATTTTGGATACATTCATACAGTGTGGAAACCACTTATGGAATAAAATTTTTTATGTCATTATTTTAGAAAATTATAAAAAATGCCGAGCCACGTCAACTTTTGAATTGAGTTGTGCGTTATGTAAACATAAATGTAAATGTACGGTGATTCGCGCAAGTATGCCATAGTCGGTGTTGTTTTTTAATGAAACACCCTGTATATTTGCATATTTTTGAAATCCTCTTAATGAACCGATTCCAATAAACTAAATAATGTATGGTCAATAATTATGAATTATATAGTACCTCTCCGTCCAATCCATTTTAGATTTCATCTAAATAAGTTCTTACCATTAAAGCATAATGGGGTGTTGCCCCGTCTTGCTGGAACCAAACATTTTCATTCGGTAAGCTAGGATCTATTGCGTTGGGATATAAGTTTGCCAGCGCAGGAATAGTTTCATTCCTAAGCATATTTAAATATTTTTCAGCTGTCAAATTTCCATCTATAAATATAGGACCAATAATATGGTCGCCTATGATACCGGCCCAAACGTTCACCTTTTGAGGGTACTGAGTACCTATGTGTCTCACGCATCCAATTAGGATTCTCTCTCCATTCAACGTGAATGTTGATTCGTCAGAAAAAAGAATGGTACCAAGAGCTATCTCATTTCTGTTCAGCTTATTCATCAATCTTTCGCAGAAATCCATTCTACGATCTGGACCGTCTTCTGTTAACTCCTGCACAAAAGTTAATTTGTAGGGATGAAGTTTTTCTTTATGAAGACATCTTAAAACAGTTGTATGACTAACATTATTTTCACGGGCAATTTGACGTGTACTTGAAGTTGGATTATCTTCGACACTTAACAAAATATCCACTTTCACATCATCTTCAACGAAGTGTGGTTTTCTTTTCAATGGTTTGTCATGTCCAAGTTCTCTAAATTGTGCATGAATTTTAGACACAGTACTTTTTGAAATATTAGGCAATTCGGGATACCTGTGATTAAATAAGTTTGCCACTTCAACTTGACTTCTGCATAGTTATCCCCGTACCCGATCATCATTAAAATCTCAATTCGGTGAGTCTCAGTTAAATATTTCATTGTTATGTCGACAAGAAAAGAGTGTTTGACAAAGATTTTACTTTTTCAGTATAAACTGTCAACACATCAACAACTGACAGAATAGAAAACAATCCACATTATTTACCGATTTAAAACAATCCACATTATTTGCCGATTTTGTCTAATTATTGGCGTTTTTAGGAATTTTTAGGTATTTATGATAAAATTCATGGGCGTAGTAGGTTTTGTTTAATATACAAATACGTCTAACAATTAGTTAAGATTTTTGATAAATCCATATTTAGCTAATTTAAAAAAGTACCAATATTTTTCAAGTGTAATAAATTATTGATTTTAAAATTTCACCCTGTATAATTCATAATTGACCATACATTATTTAGTTTGTTGGAATCGGTTCATTAAGAGGATTTCAAAATATGCAAATATACAGGGTGTTTCATTAAAAAAACAACGCCGACTATGGCATACTTGCGTGAATCACCCTGTACATTTAAATTTATGTTTACATAACTCACAACTCAATTCAAAAGTTGATGTGTCTCGGCATTTTTTATAATTTTCTGAAATAATGACTTAAAGAATTTTATTCCATAAGTGGTTTCCACACTGTATATCAGATACTTAAAGCTTACCATACTTTACATTTTTAGGGTAAACGAAGAAACTGAAGTAGCAGTTCGATTACTTAACAATACGGCCCCAATTTTGGATTTTGTATTTGCAAATGGCAGCTTAACAACAAATTATACGAAATACAATTACACTGCAATGAATCCCACAGAAAATTCCACTCATAATGAACCACTAGCTACTCGTGACATGTACATTATTATTTATTCGACAACTATAATTTTAGCATTACTTTTTACACCAATTCGATCTCTCAATTTCTATAGAGTCATAATGAACGCATCAAGAAATTTGCACAAAAAGATGTTCGAAAATGTACTAGAAGCTCCCATGAGATTCTTCGACACTAATCCATCAGGTTTGATATTTTTTATTGTTTTAAAACGGAGTATTTTATTAATAATTGTTTTAGGAAGAATTCTCGGCAGATTTTCGAACGATATGGGCATTATCGACGAACTCTTACCAAGAGCTATGTTGGATGCAATCCAAATATTTTTAGTTCTATTGGGTATTTTAATATTGGTATTCATCAAAATTCCCTGGATTATTGCACCAGCTTTGGTCCTTGGCGGAATTTTTTACTATTTTAGAATTGTTTTTTTGAAAACAAGTCAGGATCTTAAGCGGCTGGAAGGAGTTAGTAAGTAGATCAATAAGTTTATACAGATCTAGATAGCAGCTACTTATTATTATTATTATTTTTAGATCGTGCTCCAGTTTTTTCACATCTAATGGCAACGCTAGATGGAATGGCCACAATCAGATCTAGGAACTGCGAGGAAATGGTGACTAAAGAGTTCGAATTTATCCTGGATCGTCACTCAGCCACTTGGTATTTGTATTTAGTCTCTTGCGAAAGTTTTGGATTTTATTTGGATTGCATTAGTACAATTTTTATAGCTATAGTCACATACCAGTTCCTTATTATAGATAATGAGGGTGAGTAGAATACTTTATATACTTTTTAACTACTTAAATTATCATCTCAATGATTATTGTTCCAATATTGTTTTAAAATTCTGAAAAATTGGTCATGGAAATTTTTTTTACATTCTCAGGTTCTGGGACAACCGGAAATGTAGGTTTAGTTTTATCCCAGAGTTTAATATTAACAGGAATGCTTCAAATGGGAGTGCGACAAACAGCGGAAGTCGCTAATAATATGACCAGTGTGGAAAGAGTGCTTCAGTATGCCACTCTGGAAAAAGAAACGAAGGAAGTAAAATCACAACTGTGCGCTAAAAGTTTGGTGGCTACATTCAAATCACTCAATAGAGAATGGCCTCATTCTGGTGAGATCAGATTTAAAAATGTTTTCTTGAGGTACACATTGGAAAAGCCACCAGTATTGAAAAATTTGAGCTTGACCTTCAAAGCTGGAGAAAAAGTAAGTATTTTAATTTAAACCAAAGCTCAGAAAGGTAAATTGAGAACTTCCGAACTGCCACTTTATCTTTTTAATTATATTAAATCATCATCCACTACCACCTAGGTATCACTTAATATCATGCTTTATGAACATTATTGTTTTTTATTTATGTTAATCATGTTATAATCTTTGCTATTAAGGCCGCTTGACATGGTGCAATACAACGTGCAATGCAAGAAGCAAGATTTCTTGATCGAAAGCATGCACAGTTTATCCTGTTTGTACATGTACATGCACAAATCAGGCTTATGCAGAACGAAGCAGAATACTAGCGGACAGTGAAAGTCACAGTATTCTGACATAATGCCTCCAACAGTAAACTACGACCTGCCTTACACCGTCCTGGGCACCTGAAAAAGCTCAAAATAGAGGAGGAAGAAGAATGCAGATTTTGTGGAATGGAAGAAGAAACCTCCATCCACATATTTTCCAACTGCACAGCACTCCAGAATCCTAGAGCACAGCACCTGGGAGATTACTGGATAGAAGAGGAACATTTGCCTAAGTCGAAGCCTGCAGACATCCTAAAATTCCTCCGGGAAACAGGACTAAAGGAACTACTAGTTTCTGAGACTCTCCTCAGAAACTGAGTAGAAGTAAGGGGGCACAATAGATCTTTTAGGTCTCAGTGAATGTCACCCCAAAAATCACACATACACACACATACACCGTCCTAATTCCAAATAGAGATGAATGGGTCCTCCGTAAGGATGAACTATTAAGAGCAGACAGCTGTTGGTTCACAGACGGCTCAAAAACACCCTCATGCTCTGGTGCAGGTGTATACGGGCGCAGACCTAGGACAGAAATTTGAACCTCTCTAGGATCCCATGCAACCATATTTCAGGTGGAAATTTACGCCATTGTTTCATGTGTGGAGAGAGTGGAGCAAGCCAATCTCATACATAGAACAATAAACATTTTCTCGGACAGCCAAGCGGCTTTAAAAGCACTTAGCTCTCGCCGTGTAACGTCGAAATTGGTTTTAGACTGCCAAAAAAGACTCTCCTCGATAGGAGAACTCAATAAAGTATTGCTGGTCTGGATCCCTGGCCATTCTGGCATGGAAGGAAACGAGAAGGCAGACTTTCTTGCAAGGGAGGGTGCCGCACGTGTTTTTATCGGACCAGAACCTACAATTGGCATCGCAATAAGTTTTGTCAAACAAACACTAAATACCTGGCCAGCAAGAAGAGCTTTAGACTTCTGGCATAATTTACCAGGATTGGTTAATTCAAAGGCTTTTACACATCCTTCGAAGTATGTCTCCAAACAAATGTTAGTCCATAGCAGGCGTGACCTACGTTGTCTAACAGGCCTTTTAACAGGCCACTGTCATCTGAATCATCATATGCTAAAACTTGGACTGTCGGAAGATCCGACTTGATGAAACAGCAGAGCATATAATTTGTGCTTGCTCCGCCGCGGCTCGAATCAGGTATCTGATGTTTAGCAGGGTCTCTCTCTCGCCTTCGGACCCGAAATATCATTCACCAAATAAACTAATCGGCTTTGTTAAGAAGCTGAATTTGTTTGGTGAAATCTGAATAGGTGTGAGCCATAATATACTCTTGCGAGTCGCAGTGGACGGCCTTATAGACCCACTCACCACAAACCTAACCTAGCCCAACATTATCCTGTTTATCGGTTTGGTGCCATTTATATTGCACGCAAGACACAATAATTCTAGGAAGAAATTTTTTTTTGTGTGTTACCAACCAACTAACTATTTCCAATCCAATTATACTTATCAACTGATTGTGGTAACCAATGGTTTGTCATTCATGATTTTATAATCAAAGAAGTAAATTGAAAACTTCCGAACTGCCGCTTTATCTTTTTAATTATATTAAATTTCAACTAGCATTTTCACATTAATGATTACATTATAATTTTCCCAATATTTTGTAATGACCATAACATTACATTAAATTAAAATGTTCCAAATAATTTTAGATTGGAGTTGTTGGACGAACTGGTGCTGGAAAATCCTCGTTAATATCGGCACTTTTTAGACTGTCACCGATAGAAGGACACATTTATATAGACGATGTAGACACTGCAGAAGTAAAACTTTCCGAATTGAGGTGTAAGATTTCTATAATACCCCAAGAGCCAGTTTTATTTTCAGCGACAGTGAGGTACAATCTTGATCCTTTCGGAACTGTTTCGGACAAACAAATATGGGAAGCCTTAGAACACGTAAGTACATTTTTTGGTTATTGAAAATTCATTTCTGGAAACTGAACATCTTTTAGGTTGAGATGAAAAACTCGATAGGAGATCTCGAAGACGAAATTAGAGAAGGTGGTTCAAATTTCAGCACAGGGCAGAGACAGTTGATGTGTCTAGCTAGAGCCATAGTGAGAAATAACAAAATATTGGTTTTGGATGAAGCCACAGCCAACGTAGACCCTAGGTAATAACAACAACAACAAACTAATTTCAAATAATTGTATTTGAGAAGTCATATTTCTTTCATTTAATCAACAATATCTTTTTGTATCAATCGTACAAAAAAGATTGGGTACAAGTATTAGAAATTCAGAGGCGGCGTGAGGCATTGGCTATGTGGGGCACTGGCCACGACCTCGCGGTGCAAAGGGCATTGCGTCTCACAGCGAAAAATAAATAAAACAGATTTTTATTTGTATGTTCAAGTCAACATTTTGAAAATTTTGGTTTTCTCTATGACTCAAACAAGTTGAAAAAAACTAAAAGAGCTAATATTTGTAAAACTGTCAGGATTTACACACAGTCCTTCAAGTAAGTGAGAACACTGATAACAGTGACTTCCAACTTCTTAAGTTGTATGAAAAGTTACAAAATATGATCCCAAATTCATCCAACTCTATTAAACACGTGATACATCTGCTCCAATATATTATTAAGAGCCCTTGCCCACATTAAATTTGGGTCTTGCGCCACCACTGATTGGAAAGAGACGTTAAAGATATTCTATTTGCGTAGAGCCGGCTGAAGCTTGAGGGTATCAAAAGTCATGGACTGTAAAAATTAATCCTACATATATGATTTAAATGAAACTAATTATTTTAAAATAGTGGAAACAACGATTTGAACATCTTAACCTCACATTTTATCGTTACTTTTAGCACTGACGCATTGATTCAAAAAACCATTCGAAAAAACTTCAAGAACTGCACTGTAATAACAATTGCGCATCGGTTGAACACCATAATGGATTCTGACAAAGTACTGGTAATGGATGCTGGTCGTTACGTAGAATTCGACCATCCACACATATTGCTGAAAAACTCAAATGGACATTTTACAAGTATGTTAACCGAGACTGGACCTGCTACTGAAGAATCTCTCAGAAGTATAGCTGAAGAGCATTACAGACAAACTTTTTTAGATGAAAGAGAATAACTATTAGCACTTAGTAGGAATTGTAAATAATAGTTATTGAATGATAATATATGGTAAACAGAGTGAAGATACTTGAAAAAATGTGTCAAGTTTTTTGTAAGTGGTTTAACTGTTGGCTGGATAGGGCGGTGCCTGATTTATATGATTTTTGTGATTATGTTAATGTAAGTCTGAATGTGTCATGCGGTCTCATATTTATAATAAATAAACTGGCAATATATTGCGTTTTATTTCCTTCCATACAGAGACAACTGGAAAGAATAACAGTAATTGAAGAAAAACTAGGCTTTTCTTGAATATAAACTACTATATTTCACATAATTTATAAATTGCACGTTTCAGTACTAAAGCTACACAAATATTTTACTCTTACAAATGGCACACGTTTTAATACAATTCTCACT
>CAJUYI010000117.1:262484-289700 GCA_910591695.1 Galerucella pusilla
TTTTTTTTTCAATGATTCCCTCTCTACTTAGTCTGTATCTTGTTCTTTCTGCAACACTTTCCACCACCATATGTAGAGGGGTCAGGTTGAGAATCACTTCCATGGCTGCCGTTGGGCATGTTCTCATTGCTCCTGTAATGCATATACAGGCTAGGATTTGAATTTTAGAGAGGTTTTCTCTCGTCGTCAATAGGCTAGTTCTACTACTCCACGCAATGGCTCCATAAGTGATGATTGGTCTCACTATGGCAGTGTACATCCAGCTTAGGATTTTTGGGCTACAACCCCAGCTTCTTCCTGCCAGATTCCTGCACACCATTAGAGTCATTTTTGCCTTGTATGTAATCACCTTTTCGTGTTTGTTACACAAGAGTTTACTGTCTAGAGTTAAACCTAGATACTTGACTTCTTGTCTCCATTCAATCTCGTTCCCATCAAGTTTTATGGTTTTGAGGTTGAGTTTTCTTTTCTTAGTGAAGGCTATCAGGATGGTTTTAGTGGGGTTGACGCTTCTTTTGTGTTACCAGCCTACTAGCTGTTTTCAATCCAATGATACTATCAACTGATTGTGGTGACCAATGTTTTGTCACTCATGATTTTATAATCTTCAGTTGTTGTCTCTGATCTTTCCTCACTTTCACTATCTTCATTTTAATTAATAATCAACTTTATATAATGTATCAATAAATTATCTTTTGAGGTTATCACACTCTTTTTTCTTTCCACTATCTACTATCAGTTAGGTTGGCAGCAATGTTGCAATGAAAGAGTATTGCAAGATGTCAAACAGCATGCAACATTCACCATTTGCAATATACTGACGCTTGTAAGAAATTGCGGCACTTTATTGCGGCCTCTAAAGGAAATTATTTATGATGAAATTTTAAGTGGTCGGATTTTTTGACGGTCGGTATAGTTTGGGCAGTAATAACAAATTGAAAATAAACAAATTACATTTTTATTATTTAATCAACTTGAGTATAAACGTTTTTTAATATTAACAAATATATACACATAAATATCAATATAAAAATTAAAAATATATTGCAGATCAATAAATTACAGTATACCTACATTGTTTTAATATTGCTAGATTTCACTTAAATACACGTTACGACTAAATTAATACATTATACATATATAAATGTATAAAAAGTGTATAATAATATTTTTACAAAACTATTTTGTTACAACATATTGTAGTTATTTAACAATTATTAAATACATATCCGTTCATAGAACTTACTAATGTAATATATCATAGATATATGGGACCAAAATCACCGAATTTAAAGAGTTATTTAAAGAAACAAAAGTAACAACAAATCTGTTATTAGATACAATAACGTGCTTCTAGAGTTAACACCTAACTCGAGCATCAGAAATCGCCTCAATAACTAGATTTTAAAACTAAGTTTCTTTAAAAAAATACTCATATTCGGCAAATATTTTACTTAACAAATAAGAATTCTTATCGGAAATTACCTTCCTTGAAGTAGTACGCTTAACTAGCGCACGATAAGTCTATAGTAATACCCTATAGCTTATTTTCAACACTTTGATAACAAAATGTATTACATTTTAGTAGTTAATACCCAACACCATCACCCAGTTCACCACCCAAGTTACTTTGGCATTCTAGTGAAGCTATTTACATTCAGTAAACAATTCTCCTTCCAAAAGGGTTCAACTTATTACTAATTTTAGCAGAAAAACGATAAGGATTTTTCATTACCACCTTCCTGATCTTATTCTAATATTGTTGAGAAAAATTTTGAATACAGTCAATTTCTTATAACTCAGAAAACTGTTTTAGAAGAAGAAAAGTAACTGGAACCAAAATTTTACAATGAATAAGGGTGGCAAAACTGATAAACAAGCCTTTGCGATCTTTCCGTTTTCTTCATAATGCCTTTCTTGTAATATTGCCTGATCGACCTACTGAGTTTGTCGTAGTTCATCGCTGGTCTGTTTTTCCTCTTCCCCCAAAGTCTAGCAACTTTAACAGAGTCTTCTATTTTAAAGATACCCTTCGAGCGATCGATCCACCTTATACATGAGCCGTACGTTTGGGGAGACGCTAAGAGTTCTTTTAAAAATTGCCACAGGTGAATGTGGGAACCTGATCTCGAGGTTGTCGGCTTAGATACATCTGGAGGAGATAAAATTTCTTCTTCTTCGTCTGTAACAAATTAAGATATTATTATAATGACAGTGAACTAAACAAATTCGAGTTTGAGCACTAGACAGTACTTGAAACGATTCCAGAACGGTTCATAAATGCCAGTTGGAACAAACCTGTTAAGTAATTATCATATTAGCCAGATTTATATCCATCGTATGCTTTCAAATGAAATTATATATAATATATACAATGATCTTTTTAATTTGAATAAATTTTTTAAATTAGAATGTATAATACTTAATTTTTAACGAAGGTGCGTAGGTAGATTGACATTTTTATAAGAGTGTTAAAATGAAAATTTGTTTTTTTTTGCTACTATAATGGACTTTATTAGAAAATTGCGAATATAAAACATTTTTATCACCACTACTTAAAATTCAATAAATTATAATGTATAATTTTGAATATTCTACAATGAATTGAAAAGTAATACCATTCATCCTTGAGTTGGAAAAATAAATACACTACAAATCCACTTCCTTGGATATTTCGTGATCCAATATATTATGACCTTATTACTTTTAAACACTATCCATACATAAGAGAATAATTAGCAGCAGCCATGCCGATGAAAAGTTGTATAATAAGTGGAGTTATAAAGTCTATGAAGGTGAACAGCTTAAGTGATCGGCATATTTTATACTGGATTGAAAAATATCATGAATCGTGAATCAAAGGCAACATTAAAGTCACGCAGAACAAAGCAAATTCCTAATTTATTTGAAAGGTTTGGTTAAGTAATACACTTGCAAGATGTATATTTTAATAATTATTTGAGAATATAATATTATGAAGCAATTTGTAATATTAATAATTTTATTACACTTTTACTTTTTACGCAAAAAAATTGAAGCAAATTATCTTCTTCTACTCTATAAGATATTCAAAAAAGGAAAGAAATGCCTCTAATAATGAAGTTGAAAACTATGCATTAAGTTTTCATGGTCATTTTAAGCCAATCAGATTATATAATTTTGATAGGTTATTATAAAAACAACCTGAATCCGGAACATCAACATCCGATCGACAAACCTAAAAGAATGTCATTCTACCAAGAGCTGCAGACACAATAAACTTTTTTCACAATCTTAAAATGATGCATATCAAGCACAAGTATGGAAGTTTGCAGCACGAGTCAAAAGTAACGCTGCCTAAAAAGGAACAGAACAAACTGATGAAGTTGAAGCCTGAGTGAGGATCAAAAGTATTAATCACAGGTCACTGTGCCCTGAGGAAGCGCAAGCATACCTATTGCCTATAAAACTATTTATCGATCGTAAATGGAAGAGGAGATATAAACTTCTAGGACTAGCCAGTTCAAGTCAGGATTTACCTCTAGAAGGATGTTGTGGATAGACTGTGTGATAAAGTCTCTTTACATATACAGTGCAACTAGGAGTACAAAAAGCCCAAAGGCTGAGGTGCCTTAAGCCCACATTCCACCGAGTACGGCGACGTACGTCAACGCATTTATTTTATTTTATATTCAATTGCGTGGTTGACCTCCCACCTAGTACGGTACGTCAAAAAACGTACGTCACGATGCAGCATGTCGACGCATGTTTTGTAGGGAAAAATGGAGGAATTGTTAATCATTGGAGTGGAAAAGCGGACTTACTGCCTACAAAAACTCGAATACACCCGAAGATGCGTGGAAAGAAGTGTCACATGAATTAAAACTAGAGAAGCATCAAATACACATTGGATAATTATTATCGGCAAACTTATTTTATCGATTTATTGTTGATTTATGACATACTTATGGTTGAAAATACAAGAAAACAATATAATAGTATACTATTCAATTATACACCATTTTGTTTGCCGTCAAAAAAGCAACTAACGCGAAGAGCTTGGTGGAAAGACTCAAATGTTGTTCGACGTATACCGTCTCCTGCCGTATTTGACATACGTTAACGTGTCGCACGTTGCCGGACTCGGTGGAATGTGGGCTTAAGACTTGAAACCTTGACTGACATACGATCAAATTAATCAATAAACTTTGATGATAATTTTGTTTGGAAGTTTGTCCTGTATATTTATCAAATTTTATCAAACTAATTACCATTTAGGACGGTTAAGTTTCATTGTGAACTAAGGAAGTACATTTTTTGAAATGTAGATGTGATTAGTGACGTAGTTGCAGTAGTTAATGAATACTTTTTTTTGTAATTATTGGTAATTTAACTCGTTAATCACTTTAATAATATTGTGTAAGCTATTATCTGACTTACTGTACCTCAACAAATAACTCATTTTATATTTCTTAGTAAAGTGTAGTTTCTAATTTCAACCAGTTATAATTATTTGTTAATTAAAATTATTATCATATCAAAAAATGTGTGTGATGTTCTGGTAAAACGGAAGATTATGAGAAATATTTAGGTACTCTTGATTTTAAATTAATAATAAGGAATCAGATGATGTTTAGTCGCATTGAAAATGTTCGTTGTTTCCACTCCTAGCTGTGAAGTTGACAATTATTGCTTGTTCTAGCCAACTGAGAAGAGAATTTCTCTATTAGGTATTGGTTAATAATGTTTTCCATTATTTACCTAGGTCAATAATGGACAAATTCAGAAACTTTGAATATTCAGGGAAAGTAGTTCAACAAAAACTTGTGCAACATAATTTTGTATACCCAGGAGATTGTCTTTTACATATTTGCTGCTTGTAATTACCTATCAAGATAAACTTATTTAAATAAAAATGCCATTAGTTTAAAATTCGCGCTAAACCAAAAATGACTGTTGACATAACGAGTACATTCATTGGGAAAAGTAGGATTCGATGGCGCTCTGAAATGTCAATGTCATCTTAGCAACGAGTAAAACAAATCAGCTGCCATATAAGCCCTTTGATATTTAAGTGGTTTTATTTTGCTGTTTGAGTTATTTTCAGTTTGTGTTTTGCTTTTTTTATTGTGCTTTAGTATTTTGTGTTGTTAAACTAAATTTTGACTCCTAATATTCTTATTTTTGGAGTAATAGTTATGATTGATATTTGTGAAAAGTACAACAAGCGTTCAATTAACTGTTTAGTTTTAGGTCTAATTTCGAGTTTTTATTTGATTTTTATATAGTCATATCTACAAAAGTTGCAGGGAAGGTACCTTTATATTGAGTAATATTTTAAATCTTCAATACCGACTTATTTTATCTTTGATCTTCAATGAAAACAAAAAATAGAATAACACAACCTCTTCCATAATATCTCTGATTATATAAGAATATTACCTCAGAAATGGTGACAGTTGAGCTAAATAGAAAAACTCAGTTTTAAACTTGTCACTGACACAAAATTAAACAAATAAAGTACGAATTTACAGTAATTATGTTGACTTGCATGTAATACAAAAGCAATGCAAAACGAATTATTTTACTCGTTGCGACAGTTACAATTTTTTTCGCCAGAGGACTCATTGAATTCTACTTCGCCCAATATCGAAAACTGACAGTGTACTTGTCAGTCAGACGACGGGGTAAACGCTTCTCGTGGCGCGTTTGTGGATTATTTTTAATATTTATCCCAAATTTGACCATTAGTGGAAAAATTGTATATACGCCATGGTGGTGGAGACATTTATAAACTTCGCACCTTATTTCGCTCGGTTGACAATAATAGTTTTTCCACCTAGATGTATAATATACTATTTTCATCGTTTGATATAAAGCCAATACTAACCTTCAGATAAATCACCACTGGAAGCATTACTTGAAGTTGTCTCAGGTCTCCGTTGTATGCCTAAATCTTCCTCAGAATATGCAGCTTTCCATATTTCTAGCTGAGCGTGAAGAATCATACCTTCCTGTAAAATTAAACTTTTCATGTAATCATGTGATTCATTTTGAAGCAAAAATTCATTGTGGAAAATAAGTACTTTTTTTCATAGAAGTTTGGTTAAGTAAGATTAAGTTTCCATTCTATTCTATTCTCTTTCAATTTCTGATGAGATCATTTTAAACGTAATGGAGAGTTTATGAACAATCCTTAGCTCTAACCCTCTAACCTAGTTTTAACTTAGCTTCAGTCATAACCCTTATTCACAATAATTAATCGGTTAAAAGTTAAAATTAAATGAATGAAGTAATGAGTAATGAGTAATGACCAAAACGCGCTTTAGAGTACACTAAAACTATTGACTTCATAAAAAAGGAAGATAACATAAATTGTAGGTAATTGTCAAAAAACTGCTTTTAGGCGCCATTTTTCGTATATGGTTCGCAAGCTTCTTACTACAGGGACTCCCAAACTTTTCCAGTTTGCGCCGCACTTACAGGTTTAGTATTTTGTCCGGGTGCCCCTACTCGCAATATGCATATACAGTTGTGTCCAACAAAGTGTTGCATACGTATAATGTATAAAATATGTGCTTTGCATGCAACTTGCCTACTGTATAGTAGTACAACACTTTATTATTTAACACCATTGTAAATATATTGCCACTAGCTACAAGACACATGAATGAAAACAACTCCACTACTGTCAAAGAGTCCTCGCGAAAATTCTCGTCGAGCGACGCGTAGGTCGAATACGGGCTTCTGGAAATTCTAGAAGCTTGCTCTGCTCTCTCGGGCTCGATTAATAGCGGATGCGGCGCCGGCGTTGCCAAACGTAACTCAAATTATACCTTATCAGGAGCGCCTGGGGGCCAGCGGCGCGCACTTTGGGAATCACTGTCTTAAGGTGCGTTCCCACTAGTCGATTTTAGTTGAACGATTTTTATTGATCAACTTAAATCGAATCAATTTTTGGTTCTCATGTTTCAACGAATGTGGAACCGATAGTTGAAAGCAAAATGGCGATTAACGTGGTTGTCCGTGCTGGTGTTGTGTCCATTTGCGAATTAATTAGTACAGAACTGAGAAATATGTTATCAGAATGTAGGAAGAAACGAGCCAAACGTAATATTTGGGTTCGAAAATGGATTTTGAAAAGGAAAAATTTGAATAACTTTTTTCTAAAGTACACTTAAAATTTTTTTAAAAAGATACAATTTTGCGTGAAGCTGTAACTAATACACACACCGGCATATTTAAAGGAACAAATACAAAATCTAATGATTTTCTCCATAGTGCACATATTTTTAGGATTTCACAAAAAAATTTGAAAACAAAGTAAGGTAAAGTTATTGGAAGAGGTATTACAAAATTTCTACCACGTGCTACCTGTTGAAGAAGAAAACAAGTCAAACTCAAGCAAATAACTGGTTTTAAACAGAATATTTTTATTATTTTGAGCTTTTTTCGCTAAAAAAATGCATTTTTTCTTTTCCTTCAATAGCGGGTGTTTCCACCACGGGCCCTTACTACTGCAGTCATTCGTCTTCCCATTGTTCTGATGAGGTTATCGATCAGTTGTTGAGGCAAATTATCCAACTCCTCAATTTATGCAATTCTTAGCTCCTCTCTGATTTGAACAGCAGGAATTCGTGCCTTAAGTCTTCTGCCTAGTGTGTCCCATTCATGCTCGATCGGATTAATATCCGGAGAACACGCTGGCCAATTCATTGTTGTTACGTCCACTTCATTTAAAAAGTGCTGTACACAGCGGGCGACGTGTGGGCGCGCATAATATCCTGCATTAGAACGAAATTGTCTCCAATATATGGGGCAAAAGGTACCACGTGGTTTTGAAGAATATCTCTGATATACCTATCTGCAGTTAGTGCTCCACCATCAATCACCACTAACTCTGTTCGTGCCCCCAAACATATGCCGCCCCACACCATAATTGAACCTCCACCAAAAGATACCGTAGTCGTAAAATTAAATGGTGTCGTCCGTGAAGAGAATTTGACCCCACTGATTATCACCCCAAATTTGATGTTCACGAGCAAATTCTAGTCGCACTATACGATGATGTCTCTGGAGTCTTGGGCCTTTTTTGGCACATATGACTTAAGACCAACTTCTTTAAGTCTTCTTCTTACTTTGCGCTCACTTATGGTGGTTCCACGAACATCTTGCATCTGGTTTGAACTGCCGTTTGACGTCTGTTCCGCAAAGTTTGCAACGTTAGAAAACGATCAGCCGTGGTTGAGCGTTTTCTGCCTTGCCCCCTTCTTCTTACATACTCCCCAGTTTGCCTCCAACGATTTACGCTACGGTGGATGGTTGATGGTGGTTTACCCAACATTTGAGCAACTTCCCTGTATGTCCGACCATGTTCGATCATTGCTACGGCCCTGGCAATATCAATTGGTATTAAATCACCCATTATTAGCTGATCTTTGCAATACGAACAAAACTGATTTCAATAAATCACAAGAAAAACCGATTCCAACAAACCCAAAGAAAACAACTGATTAATTAAAAACCACTTACTTTTTATCTAGAGATAATACGAGTTTGAAATGTAAGGCACAACACAAATGTTTGAAGTTTTGACAAAAAACAAATCACACGTTTGACGTTTTGACATTAAAAAATAAAATCGTTGCGTGGAGCATTCAAAGCTATCTAGATATTATCAATAAAATAATAAAATAATGAGATAAACTACATTCATAGCCTGTTCCTTTAAATTTGCCGGTATGTGTACTAGTCCAAACATGGACACAGGAACTGGCATCAATCAATAAACAAACTTAAATACCTACCACCTTTGAAATTGCTATTTACCAACACAAATTTATGAACATTTTATTTGTCAATTTCAATTTTGACATTAGTTTGGTAAAATAATCAAAATTGAAACGCGTTTTTATGAAAGTATTCTGTATTTCTCATTTAAAAAAATCGAAGGGGTTTCACCCCCATGAAGAGGGATTATGTCAGGTTCGAAACTTTTATGTCATAACATACTACGTTTAATATAAAAGTTGACCTGTTTGAGCTTTTTTCTGAAGATATAAAAATAGAGTAGTTAATAGGGGGGGGTAACACTTATTCCACCGCACCGTATATAAACAATAAACATAAACACTAAACATTAATTGACTCCTTGACTGCCAAACTGAACACTGAGCAAGATGAATCGCGCATCAAAATCATACGGTGACTCATACTTGAACGTTAAAAGTAGAAATGGATTCAACTTTTGTTGAAACGATTTTTATCGTCCAACAAAAATTGATATGTAGGTTCACACAGGGATTTTCATTCGATTTTAGTTGATCAATAAAAATAGTTCAACTCTAATCGACTAGTGAGAACGCGCCTTTAGTATAAAAATAGGCAATTGTATAATACAATACCATACTATTGTTAAAAAAACATGAAATGGAAATTAGAAATTATATAACGTAATGTGATAAGGGTATTTCCATTTTGTAAGCAAGGCCTAAGAAGCCAAATAATAATAATAATAATAAGTTGGCTTAACAAAACCAATTCGAGCACATCGACCGACGACGTAGTATCGCATTCCGCGACCATTTTTAATGGTCAAGTAGGTCACATCAGAAAGACTTTCTCTTCTTGGACGTTGTAATAGTAGAAAATATTGTTTCTCTTCTTCGCATACCCCCCTTGACCTCCTCTCCGGTAGGAATTTGTTGTGAAGGACGGGCAACGACATTGCTACTGGCGAAAATTGAAGAATCAGATTTAAATATGGTGTTCTAGAATGTGAAGTCTTAAATTTTTAATTTTTATTTCGAGCTGTTTATCTTTTTACTTATGTAAATGCAAGGAAAGCTGTTATATATTACCTACGCTTTGACGATTTTGATAAATAATAATATTTTCGTCATGTTTAAACAACATTTTTAGTATATTTCAAAAAAAAAAGAATCGTCTAATGTACCTATATATAATTTTGTCTTGACACTGTAGGTATTTATAGATCACCACGAATTTAATCTAAGAAACAATTTGCAGCAATTTATCCTACCAATCATGCTTTTTTTTCTAATCCATCATTAAACGATTTTTTTTAAAGAGTAAAAAACTCGATGATATCACCTTCATTCATGCTTACTGAATTGCCGAAGATTTTCTCACGGTTTAAGTAATATTTAACTAAACTTAGTCACGTTCGCCAGAACCTGTTGCTAAATACTTGGTTGTTACTTCAGCTTTTCAATTACTCATTGCATGTATGAAACTGTAATCTATCAAAGAATAAGCGATTTCGCAAATGGTTGCCATTCACTACGAACTTGTATAGTTACATTTGAAGCAATAGTAACAAGACCTTGTTTGAAAAGAAAACTACAAATAACCGAGTCAATGATATAGTTCATATACGATAAGTTTGCAATTTTGACATTTGTAGTAACAATTGCAGCCACTGAACAAAATCTAAACATCCAAAGTGTAAATGGAATATTTAATCATATAAAGAGGGAAGTTACGGTCCAAAAGTTGGCTGCCGTGTCCAGGGTTGCCAGACTTATGTTGTCAAAATCAGACAATTTTATCAGAATGTCTTGTGTTGGTTTGTCGTTTTCATTCGCATTTTATAGTTTGTTATTTACTGATAGATGATAAATATATATATAGATAGATAGTTTGTTATTTACTGTGTAAGATATAATCTGTTATTTTCATAACTAGTGTCAAATGGGGTGAAAATGAGACACGCAATATTTAGGTAAAAAATGAGAAGCTCAAATAAAATTGCTAATTGTTTGATTCCAATCTTGTTTCTTGATATAAATATATAGCAACACGTACTTATAAAAACATCATCCCTACAATTTATTTCATTTTTGGGAAACAAATGACGTCAAAATCAAAATCTATCGCATCGTTTGCGATTTAAATCTCTTAAAACCGGGTTTGGAATTTTTGTTGTTCGTATATCGGTCGGAGAGGTTCGGTTAAAGTCGCTTCGCGCTCTGATTCTACTACCCTTGCAACCATTGCAACGTGTGCAATTGCATTCCAGTTCCAATTGATCAGTTTTCGAGTGAGCACGTTTTTCCTGGAGGGGTAAATTTGAGACACGCTTGGAGGTAAAAAGGACACAGCACAGGTTTAAATATAAGACAAACATTTTGATTATTTTTCAGCTTTTATTTACAAAACCAAGATGCCAAAGAAATATATACCCAAGCCGAAGAAGTATACAAAGTAAGATCTCGATAAAGCAGCAAAGTTAGTAAGAACTTAGGGTTATTCTGTAAGCGCTGCAGCCAATGCCTTCCATATCGATAGGTCGAAACCAAGTCGCTATATGAATAAAAATAATTCAACAAAACAAGGGCGAAAAACATCGTTATCTTTAGAGGTCGAACAAGATTTAGCTTCAAAATTAATAACAATGGCTCGCATTAACTAAGCAAGAGGTTAAAAATGCCGTGCAAACATATGTGCAAGAAAATTACCTTAACACGGCTTTCAAAGATAGGCGCCCAGGCGATGACTGGTTTAGAGATTTTTGCAGAAGAAATCGTCTTAGTCAGAAAAAATGGAGCAACTTAAAAAGTCACGACGTTTAGCCACTAGTGATCCATTTATTATTTATTCGTTTTATGATAAACTTGAAAAATGCATAAACAACCTAAATATTACATCGTCACAAGTTTGGAACCTTGATGAAACTTCTTTTTCCTTGGTCCCACAAGGATTAAGGGGATAGCTGCCGAAGGACAAAAGGTACATAGAAGGATCCGGAAAGGACAACATGACTGTAATGGCGTGTATATGTTGAGTTTAACATGAAAAAAAAACGTAATTTGTCTCAATTTTCCCCTTAGTGTCTCACTTTTGGTTTAGAGGACGGCAAGACTGTTAAAATATGAATTTTATGACTGTATCATTTTTAACCAGGCATGTCTCATTTTTACACTTTTTCTAGGTTGAATATAAGACACAGTTTTTATTTTTCTTCACTTTTATAATTGTCATTTTTATATGCTTTTAAGCTTTTAATAGTTTTCTCATCATCATTTACTTCCCATAGCATTTTTATCAATTTTTTTAAAGGAGTCTAACACACACAAAAAGTTAGTTTTAAAGAATGTCTCATTTTTACCCCACTGGACCCTATTTGAAAGAGAGTATCGTACACTGCGTCGCAATGCAATCAAGTGGTTGCAAGGAGATGGTAGCATCCCTATATAATATAATATTTTGAAAGATAACGAGATAACGGTGGACCGCTAATTCCTATTACTTCTGTGAGAGATGTAAGTTTTCAATGAATACATTGTTACTTAATACTGCAATAACGATTCATGAAGATAACATTTTTCAGTTAAACTTATGGTTTCAAACTTGGACATCTTGGAATTTATGTATTTACTCATCAACATTTTATAACTTCTGCTATTATTCTTGCGTTGAATGTAATCTTATACAATAAACAGCTTATCAACATAATTTTATGCCCACAGCTGGAAAAAAATTACACCTTGCAACGATGTACTACATCTGTCATAATTTGTTATTGCAAACTTATCGTAAATGAACTATAATAAGTATAATTTAGAACATAAACTTTGGGGGTTTCAATTGTCAAAAAAATTTTGCATTATGGGCACCCTAAAAGAGGATGATTTTCATAAAATTTTCGATCTGAGTTGATATCTTGGCTGGTCTTGTACCCCAAAAAAAGTTGGGGGCGGGGTTCATTTAGCGACAAAAGGGGTTCGATACCCCATATTAACAAAGCATATTAAATTCCGCCTACTTATTTTTGACAATATTTTTTCAGGTTAATCCCCTTTTTTTTGAATGCCATAGAATCGAATGATTTTTGTTTTAATTTAATAGCTCAAATAATAAAAAAATTGTCGTCCGAAAGACGCAGAATTCAGCAGCCGTGGGGGGCGTATTTTTTGGGTCGGTTTTTGGGAACCAGTCCCTACTAATTCGACGGTGCACGCGAATTCCCGTCAGGTTCCTCAATGACCAATATAATACACTTGAGTTCCCGTCCGACATTTGCAGGTATCTTAATCCTGCACTCGAATTGCCGTCCATTTTATTTAATCTGTTCTGTTATCGGGAATGCTCTAATACTTTACCCTGGCGGGGTTAGGTGTCTTATTATTCCTGAAATAAATGTACAAATAACTTTACCATTTAATTTATTTTATATTTCCTTAATCTCCTTAATTTTTTGTTTATCTTGTTGCGCGCAATTCGGCTCCTAATTTTTCCATCCCTGCCCAAATAAACACCTTTTAAACAGGTCAGTTTTCACCCTGACAGGAACTCGAGTGACAGCTTACCGTATCCTAATTATGACACAGGTAGAGTGGTTGAGTGAACGACGGGAATTCGTGGGCGTCCCAATTTGATAAGGCGAATGTTTTAATACAGTGTGTGTTACTATAAATAAATCAAAAGTGATTAGCCGTAGTAGTGTGTATAATATTATTCCGCCAGTAAAAACTTTCCAAATAAATGAGAAGAAACATTACAGTATGTAACTAACATAAAACTGTATATACACTATAATTGATATAATAAATGTGTCTTACCTGTGGCGATCTCCTTGTAAAATCTTCTTCGGAAAGTGTGACAAGATTAGAACCCGTCAAATCCCACTGTTCCGACACTGGTTCTGAAAGGCCGAAGTGTCTGGAAGTCCATCTGATCCAAGATAACACACTGGCTGAATCCCACTGTGACGGATCTGGAATGAAAGTGAAAGTAATTAATAGAAATTATATCTATATAAACAAAATAAAAAAAGGAAGTTTTTCTTAGATATCAAC
Source organism: Galerucella pusilla (assembly GCA_910591695.1). Classification (NCBI taxonomy): domain Eukaryota; kingdom Metazoa; phylum Arthropoda; class Insecta; order Coleoptera; family Chrysomelidae; genus Galerucella; species Galerucella pusilla. Next base: position 276,284 of record CAJUYI010000117.1, read on the forward strand.
TGACTTAGTTGTTATTAATTTCATTCTTTCAACTTTTAAGTAAATGCCCAAGCTTTTAATTTTTCATTATTATTCAACTCCCAATTCGTACTACTATGCCTACAAAATCATATTGATCATCTCTATTCCAAAAAAATTGTTGTAATTATCATCATCATATTAGCTCAGTTACACACCCTTCAGGAAAACTACATTAATGTGGATAAAGGATCATTCAAATATCCCAGGAAATGAAACTGTCGACCGTAAACTTCATTAAGAAAAAAAGTTTTATAGAGTGGAATCCATCTTGTACATTCACTATTTCATTAAGCGTGTTGGAATCTCTCAATAAAAACCACCTTAAGCCGATCTAAGCGCAAATTTTGATTTAAACCTCCAAATGCAAAAATTTTGGTAGATGTAGATGCAAGAGTTACTAAATGCAGCTACTATCAATAATGATGTACTTTTTTCTTCAAGCGTATAATAATAACTATATTACTTTTTGCAACACAGACCGTAGAAATATCCCATTATTTTACTAGTACAAAAATTAATTTTCATTATTGTACTAATAAAATAATGGGGCGTTGTAATCAAGTAGGTAGGAACTGTCATTTTTAAACTTATTTAATTTGACGTTTGTCTGTTTTGAAAATTTTGTGAAAAATGTCTCAAGAATTGCAATGTACGCCTCCGGAATTAGTTGAAATAGCTAATTCCAGTATTGAAACTCTAATTCCAACGAAGTCGCGTAAACTGTATGATTTTGCATACGAAAAATTTCTAAAATGGTGCAATGAATATAATGTACAGCAATACACGGAAAACGTTATGCTTGCATACTTCACGAATTTGTCCAGAAAGTTTAAAAGTTCTACTCTATGGGCACAGTATTCAATGATTAAAAGTCAATTAAACATTAAACATAATGTTAAAATAGAAAAATATAGCAAATTAATTGCATTTATAAAGCGCCAAGGGGAAAATTATACACCGAAAAAATCAAAAGTATTAACACAAGATCAATTTGATAAATTTCTCAAGGATGCACCAAATAATGTTTATTTAGCAACAAAGGTAGGTACTTTCTTATTTCTTTTTAATCATTATTACGTTTATTAAACCGTTGACAGTGATATCTACTAGCAGATCAATATTTAACTTGACAGCAAATATTACCTCATTTCCTACTTATAACATTTAATGACGGTAGCTCAGTGGCAGAGCTTTTGTCTTCGGTCGCAAAGGTCAGCGGTTCTAATCCCGGTGCTACCAGCTTTTTTTTTTATTTATTTCAACGTTTGTTTTAGGTTATATTAATATTTGGAGTCACAGGAGCCCTTAGATGCGATGAACTTGTTAATTTAAAGTCTAGCGAAATCCAAGATTTGGGAAATTTAATTTTGGTTAAAATCATAAACACAAAAAACAAAAAACAACGGTCGTTTACTATAATTGGCGATTTTTATTTGAATTTGGTAAGACAGTATACGGCTCTTCGTCCGGATGATATTGGCCTGCAGCGATTTTTTATTAAATACCAGAATGGTAAATGTCACCGTGTGGTAATGGGTATCCACAAAATATCAAACGTACCAAAAGACGTTGCTACGTTTTTGAAATTAACAAATCCTCATGAATATACAGGACATTGCCTTCGGAGGACTTCCGCAACTATTTTAGTTGACAACGGAGGTGATATTACCGCTTTAAAGCGGCATGGTGGATGGAAATCCACCAGTGTTGCTGAAGGGTACTTAGAGGATTCCATTTCCAGTAAAACACAAACTGCACAAAAAATACTTAATTGGCAAGAACAACCAAGTAATAGTTCTGGAATCGCTGACATAATAATCGACAATCAACTTACTAATAATATGATGTATACCAATGACAAAATTGTAAATGTCGAAGCTGAAAGCGGTGGCAGTGGCTTAAATTTAAACAACTGCAGTATACAAAACTGCACATTTAATATTACTGTTAATAAATAGGTAACACTTTATGTAATTTTTCGTTTGTATTAATTAAATAGTTGAGATATAAACAAAGCCTTCTATATTTTTTATAAAATGCATATTATTATTACGCTTGAAGAAAAAATAGTATATGTTACTCGGAGCAGAAGGCCCATTATATGTTTCGCCCAGTTTGCACAGCCTCGGCTAGCGCCTCGGCAGTGCAAGAATCTGGGCTCAACAATAATGTTGGCCTTCTACTCCTAGTAACATAATATACTATTGTTTCTCCCTTTGTTGTTATTATTTGTCCTCTTTGATTCTATAGTTATCTTCAAAAATTTCGTAGCCAAAAGAGCATCAGCGCCCAAAGCCAATGAACAAATAATATAATATATACAGTGTGGAAACCACTTATGGAATAAAATTATTTATGTCATTATTACAGAAAATTATAAAAAATGCCGAGACACGTCAACTTTTGAATTATTGAGTTGTGCGTTATGTAAACATAAATTCAAATGTACAGGGTGATTCACGCAAGTATGCCATAGACGGTGTTTTTTTTTTAAATTAAACACCCTGTATATTTGCAAACTTTGGAAATCCTCTTAATGAACCGATTCCAACAAACTAAATAATGTATGGTCAATTAATGAACACTTGAAATATTGGTACTTTTTTAAATTAGCTAAATATGGATTTATCAAAAATCTAAACTAACTAATTATTAGACGTATTTGTATATTAAACAAAACCTGCTACGCCCATGAATTTTATCATAAATACCTAAAAATTGCCCAAAAACGCCAAAACAAAATCGGTAAATAATGTGGATTGCTTTAAATCGGTAAATAATGTGGATTGTTTTCTATTCTGTCAGTTGTTGATGTGTTGACAGTTTATACTGAAAAAGTAAAATCTTTGTCAAACACTCTTTCCTCGTCGACATAACAATGAAATATTTAACTGAGATTCACCGAATTGAGATTTTAATGATGATCGGGTACGAGGATAACTGCAGAAGTCAAGTTGAAGTGGCAAACTTATTTAATCACAGGTATCCCGAATTGCCTAATATTTCACAAAGTACTGTGTCTAAAATTCATGCACAATTCAGAGAACTTGGACATGTCAAACCATTGAAAAGAAAACCACACTTCGTTGAAGATGATGTGAATGTGGATATTTTGTTAAGTGTCGAAGATAATCCAACTTCAAGTACACGTCAAATTGCCCGTGAAAAGACGATCCAGATAGTAGAATGGATTTCTGCAAAAGATTGATGAATAAGCTGAACAGAAATGAGCTCCTGGTACCATTCTTTTTTCTGACGAATCAACATTCACATTGAATGGAGAGGTAAACCGACAGAACTGTAGATATTGGTCAGCAGAGAACCCTAATTGGATGCGTGAGACATACTCAGTACCCTCAAAAGGTGAACGTTTGGGCCGGTATCATAGGCGACCATATTATTGGTCCTATATTTAAAGATGGGAATTTGACAGCTGAAAAATATTTAAATAATCTTATAAATGAAGTTATTCCTGTGTTGGCAAACTTATATCCCAACGCAATAGATCCTAGCTTACCGAATGAAAATGTTTGGTTCCAGCAAGACGGGGCAACACCCCATTATGCTTTAATGGTAAGAACTTATTTAGATGAAATCTTCCCCAATAAATGGATTGGACGAAAAGGTACTATTGAGTGGCCAGCTAGATCGCCAGACCTTACGCCGTTAGATTTTTTTCTGTGGGGTTATCTCAAGAACAAAGTATATGCAACACAACCAACTAGCACTGTAGACCTCAAAGACAGGATAACTACAGAAATACGGAATATTCCACCGCAAACTTTAAACAAAATTAAGGAGGAGTTCTATAGGAGACTGTGCTATTGCCAACAACTAGGTGGAGAACATTTTGAGCATTTATTTTAATGTATTAAAATCAAATACATCAGGTATTTCATGTATGTGTTTAATAACTGTAAAAATAAAAATTTCACCCTGTATAATTCATAATTGACTATACACTATTTAGTTTGTAGGAATCGGTTTATTAAGAGGATTCCAAAAATTTGCAAATATACAGGGTGTTTCATTTAAAAAAAACAACACCGACTATGGCATACTTGCGTGAATCACCCTGTACATTCACATTTATGTTTACATAACGCACAACTCAATTCAAAAGCATTTTTCATAATTTTCTAAAATAATGACATAACGAATTTTATTCCATAAGTGGTTTCCACACTGTATATATATTTTTATATAGCCTTCAAGAACAACAAGAGCATTGAGAAATATTTGTATGATGAAAAGAATTGAATGGAGATTGTTTTTGCCAAACAATTACGTGTTTACACGCATTATTCTCAAATACCCCCTAAAGCTATAGGCAGCGTCCTAGAGCTGGCATTATACTAACATTCTAATCTAGATCACACGGTGATTAGCAAGCAAAACTATCAATTAATATTGGTATGTAACAGAGTCGGGCGAAGACGTAGATTTAATAAGTTCATTATTCAACTTATAATATATTACAAATTGGCTGCAAAATTTGGTAATTCCTCAAAAGAAAACTATGTTGATTGGTGTATTCCAAAACTCGCCTAGCCTGATAAATTGATCGAGCAGAGCATCTTAGAAATGTTTTATGCTGAATTAATACAGTCACTTGGTGGATGGTTTCAACGTACAAGCGTCACACAGTCTACACCGGTAGCAGTCTGGAACAAGGCGTCAAGAATGAGGGAGGTCAAAAAGCCATCAAAGAACCCTCGTCAAAGTAGTACCTTCTGAGCCAGAATGGGAGAAAAATCAGCACTCTGATTGGGCTCCTGGCCGTAACAAATATCGGATTGCCATAAAGACAAGGAAACCTCAGAACACATACTGGAAAAACCACAACTTTCTAAAAACATGAAAATCCTGAGGTTTGGCGTTCGAAGACTAGGCAGGGCACTCTAGCATGACAGGAAGGCACATACAATAGATCTGCAATTGTCGTAGAGGAGAGGCTCTTACAAGCACAAAAGCCCCATATTAATCTTATCATATCTAAGTCTACTCCAATCCAACCTTCTGCATCCACATATTCTCTCACGTTCTTCCGTTCATTTCAAAAGATAAGTTTCAGCGCAGCTTTGCAAAAATGCTTCTAAAATTTCCTCAATTGTACATTAACAATTAACATAATCTTTTCTTACTTTTGTGAAACAGTTTGTTTTGATAAGGCCTGCTCTGGGTCCAGGGTACGCACGAGGAGTTTCACCACGCCTTAACCTTCAAGGTACTATATTATTTGTAAACAGAGCAACATTCACCCACACAAATTGATTTTTTGAAAATGTTTCATGGTCAATAGGTACACTCGATTTAATAACAATGCTTTATGATTTTACTATTTCTAAATACAACGTATCTATAGCAATTTATTTAAAATAAAATTAGTTTAGTTTATGATGCTTATTATAATCACCAGTATGAAAAATGTAGGTACTTATTTTTGTCAGGAAGCTGATTGAATTTGCTTATGGTATAAACGAAAGAGTTTTTAAGAATAACAAGATAATAATTAACCTTCGAGCTACGAAATTTTTTGATTGAGTGGTATATTAAAGATAATTATTTTCTTTGCCGTTTGTATTATTTCCGGGAATGTTCTTGAAGGTCGATTTTCAGGATACAAAAAAAAAATTGAGTATTTTATTGGACCTTTTTGGTCATCTGTTGATTAAATCATCTGAAAAACCTGAATTTTCTACCACCATCATCTATAGAAGACTCACGTCATCGAATTATTCAAGAATTTCAACAAATAATCCCAAAAATTTTACATAATGTTCGAAACTCATTTGAAACTCGATCGTATCATTGTATGAAAACCAATGGAGGTCAATTTAAACACCTCATAAAATAATTTACTATTGTTTTGTTGATTTGTTACGAATTAAAGTGGAACTATTAGTTTATTGGAATTATCCGTAACTTCCAACTAATTGACTTTTCACTTAGGTATGTATTATACATTTTTATAATTTTGTTTCTTTTACTAAAAAAATCAATCACTTGTTCAGGAGCTTTTGAGCATTGGATATCAGAAGGACAGGTCAGTTCCAAGATGTCTGAGTTCAAACACAGCCTTTGTTTTCCAAATCAACAAATTTCACACACTACCAGTTTCATCAGAATTATAATTTATACAAAATAATGCAAAATAAATGAACATAAGTGTAAATTCAAGTTCTAAAGGTGCTTCTAAGCGGGCAATATTTTTAGTGCAATATGTAGCTGCAACAAAGTGGCTGGCAACATTTCCAGCAGTAACAGCCAGACTATTATAGTTAGTATATATTGACAATATTTTCAGTGTGTCCCACATGTATTGTGTTGCCTATGCATTTAATTGGTTGCAGCATGAGTTGCCTGACGATCGCCTGGCCAGCGAAAATACTCTTCAATTTTACTTTGTTTTGGTGTTCGTTTGTTGTTGCTGCTATGCAAATTTTGGAGGTTATAGTATATATGGATGGGCTGGGATGGGCTGTTATCGCCGAAGAATTTGGTATATCAAGTGATGAGGGCTACAAAAAATTCAGAAACTTGAGAAGTTATGCAAATAATGAGGTGAAAAAGAAGAAAACCGATTGTGCTGGCGGTGAACTAGTGAAATGGTAGTTTTAACTTGTTATCAGGGCTTATTTCTAGACTTAGGTAATCTAAAGTTTCACGCCTAAGGTCGAATCCACAATCTACTCTTCTTTTTCTTCAACTTTGTGTTTAAAACAATGTAAGTCGCTGCGACGCGAATGATTTCGTCAGCCATTCTTGTACGTTTGTGTAGCCCGTCTACGAAACAAATTATTTTCACTAATGGGCCATAGTGTTGCAAACAATATTGCCGAGATATATATGGCCATATGCTACAATTGAAATGTTATTTTTTCTCTTATTTTTTGTCAGATTTATGTATCATGTCGACATTAAATAAATGTTGAAGAAAATTAAGAGTTTCATTAAATATACTAGAGAAAGAGCCCAATAATAAAAGACGAAATATCAAAGAAAGTGCTTCAATACAACTAAATGCAGATAAATGTGCAGCTAGTATTTCAGCCGAGTGAAATTTCCAATAATCAATTACCTGCATTATCAGGATAGCATCATAAGTTTTTATCCAGGTTTTCTTATGATTTATCATTGGAATAGTTGTTAATCGATACACACTTCAATACGCAAAATCACCAAGCTTAGTCATACATATTTTGAAAATTTTGTCTAGTTCTCATATTTTTTTCGTTGTGTCAGATAGGGACCAAAAATTATTTTATCATTATTTAATCTTGACAAAGGTAGCTGGAACGTCGTAGCTGAAACGTCGAAATAAAAAAAATAAAAAACATTATTGTGGTATCATTCCCAAATAAATAATGCCACAAGGAACTTACAGAAGATAATTGAAATGTTTTCATGCGGGCTGGGCTATAGTTGCCAATATGGCTGCCACATATTGCCCTAAAAATATTGCCCGTTTAGAAGGTACTTTATAAATCTTTTTGTCTCTAGCCGACCCGAAATGTTCATCTCCATCAAAATTCTTCTTGGCTTGAAAAAGATAAGCAAGTACTACTCATGTTAACTACCTTTTAAATTTAGACATGATTTTTATTTATTTAAAAAAACCATCCAATTGATTTTATGGTTTAATAAACACCAAGAATATGCAGAAAATAAAAAAGTACCCGAAGCATACCAGAGCGAATAGATGTCCTTGATAATGCCACTCCTGTGGTCATAAATCTGTTCCATTGCCTATAGATTAATTCATAGTAAAGATCTGGTTTGGAATTACACGAGTTAACATACAAAAATTCGAATCTTTTTACATTTTTATGTGGTTAATACAATTTACCGATGGAAATAACTTTATAATAATCAATTAATGGCAGGAAAGTATTATTTAGAACCCAATAAAAATAAATGTTAATAACTAGCTTTAATAAGATCAGAAAGTTGTTGACTTTATAGAGTTATACCGTTAAATTGAGAATAGTTTATGGTTTTTTTATTATTAAGTATTCACTGTTATACAGTGTGTCCACGGATAGGCGGCCCAAGAGAGGAAATCAAAAATTGATACTCTAAAGATGCTCTAAGAGTAGTAACAGCTGTAACAGGACACAGTCGCTAAATTGAGCACCTTGAAAAGATCAAGCTAGTGGAGAAGGGAATGAAAATTGTGTGGAATGAAAAAAGAAAGCTCCATTCATAAAGCACTGCGAACTGGGTATCTTGCTTCAAATTTCTCAACTAACTTTGTTGTTGCAGATTTTTTTCTGCAGCCGTCCCGAAAATAGAATTTTCGGTATGATTTATTAAATCGAAAATGAAACTTTACACAAATCGTACCGAAAGTAGCGGCCTTAGCAATGACATTTACGGAATATTTATTATGGCATCGCTTGTCAAAATAAATATGTTGATAATTCAACTGTATTTTCAATTTTCCGATCCAGAAATGGAAATCGACAACAAAAGTGACGAGGAAATAATTATTCCACATGAAATCAGTGGAGCTGCTAACTGTTATAATTGTACAATTAATGTACATAAGTAATATTCATAGTATCTATCCCTATTATTTTTTAATATTTTATCTACTAACGGCTGCAGAAAAAATATTGTACGTAACGCTACCCGAAAGTGATTTTACGGCCTACTCATCCCGTAAAATATCACTTTCGGGCCTTGTTACGTAAATAACTATTCATTGCACTAAAAATCTTTGTTTTTGTTAAATTTTCGAAGGCAATTAGTGTTTCCTTCAAAATCTGTTCAATGCACTGGAAATATTTCATAGAAAAACCAACAAAATGTTCAAATAAAATTACATGGAAGGATGGAATGTTTACAAATAAATTAGCCAATATATATGTATTAAACTGATAAACAGAACTGGTTACCTTAAAATTTTTCGACATATTATATAATTTCAAATATCAACGTTTAACAGTAATTTGAATACTTATGATAATTGTATATTGATAAAATAGAATATATTATTTCTCTAAAATCACCCATGAATATTCTAAACAAATCACAGACGCGGAATTTTAATTAGCAATATTTCCTTTACTCAAACTATTTCATAAATCAACATTTTTCCATATTGAATTTACTACTTGGACCCTTACTTTGTTTGATGCAAGCTACGATTTTTATACTCACAAATAGTAAGTATCATAAATCATTGAAATTGCTAATAAATATCTTGGAATTTAATAATTTGTTCATTAAATAGTGGAATTAACGTTAGCTAGTGTAATGAAGCTCTAGAAGCATTTCTCCAAAACATATATATGATATTGGGGGAACCAAGGATGGTTTTATACAGGCTGCATAGCAGTTAGATCAAACTTTTCCATTAAGGTGAAGCCAACCACAACCTTTGGCTTAAATATTCCAAACTTATTCTAAAAAAAAATTATTAGAAACTCACCTGCTGAAATTCCCAACGTTGCACATGTATTATCCACATCCTTCCTCAATTGTTCAATGGCCATGTCCAGGACAGGTTCGATGTTTCCTTTAACGATCTCCTCGTTACAACTCATCATTAAATCGTCTTGTTCTGGCTCCTCCATTTTAATATCCCCCCAAAATCCGAAGTCGACAGGTTTGATATTAAACTTTTTTTGAAAGCTGGTGTCTCTCAGCGCTTCTCTCAACAATAGATGATCTTTCGGTTGTTCAGGTACAGTTTGAGATTCGGGACTTTTGAGATCTTTTTCCAGTAATTGTCTGAGTGTGTGCGTATTTTGGTAGCTGTTAAAGCTGTCAGTTACTTCTTTTTTTATTTCTTTTTCTATACCGACTGTGGTGAGGAGGTTTAGTACATCGGTGTTGTCAATTTGTAAACAAATTTGATTGTCAGAAGAATTAGATGTGTACGAAGCTGGACTTGTAGGTAAAAGGAAGGACTCCTCTTTGACAGTAAATTCATAAAAATTTGGCACTGGTGAATTTTCTTTCTTAATAAATTGATTTTGTAAATAATCCTCTCCGCAGGGAGATGTGGAGTACACAGAGTTAGGAGAAGCAGTATACACCGATTGCTCAGGAGAGCTGGGATAAAAATTTGTATCCCTATAATTAGAAAAATGCTCGTTCGGAGACAATAGTCCTTGTGAAATAGGAGAATAAGGACTCGGTACTTCTAAATAAATATTCCCTGTATATTTCTTAGTATCGTTAGGCACTAGCAAAGTTTGAAAGTCTGGAGCCAGCTGTTCTAAATCAGATTCTTGTTCCGATTGCGGAGAAGGACAAAACGAAGTTACTATTTTTGGTTGGAATATTTTTTCAGTTTCAAACGATTGTGGATAGAACTGTGTTGATGGTGATACCGGTTGATCGCCTCCCGGTAAAAGCGACAAGTCAAAATTGTCGGCAAAGTTACTGTAATCGCATGGGGGTGTTAACCCTGCAGAAGGAACAGTTTGTGGCATCTGAAACAAAAATAAATAGATTTAATCTAATTATATTGAAACGGATCTTACGATTTTTATACATTTTGATGTACAAAGATCTTGTGGTATGACAGATGGTATAGTGTTATTTACATTAAGAAAATAGTATATTACATAACGTGTGCGGAAAGTAACATTTTTCACACGTGTGAGAAATATCACACGAGTGTGAAAAATAACTTTTGCACGAGTAATGTACAGTATTTTTCCTACGATCACGTAATAATTTCACCAAATAATGTGTAATCAACATCTGACACATTAATACACAAAATGATACAATTAAAGTCAACATAGTTGATTCCAGAATTAACATTAACTATCAAAAGTGACAAAAATTCAAGTAGTTTAACTACATATATAGGTAGGCTATCACAATTATTAATTGGTTGGATAATTATAGAAATTGAAAGTGAAATTACTGAATTTATTCTTGTTTATCATACTTCATACATACTTATCATGAATACCTTTCAAGATGATTACATTTTTCTACTATTACAATAGGTGATTTGGATTAGATGGTACAACATCGGACATCTGACGAAGAGTACACGGGTTCGACCCTCGACCGCGCCCTAAATCAAGAAAATGACAAAAATTTCACTTTTCAAATGGATCGCTTCAAATTTAGATAATACATACACAGTATAGGAACGAAGCAGTATGTTATCTCGTGACGTTACACTGCCGAGCTCTCTGTGACCTACAACGTCGTTCGGATGAGTATCTCATCCGGCGGCCAGTGCTGTGCTGCGATCCAACTAAAGTGCCAGTGGTGAATTTGCCTATATTTTTACGGGTTTTCGGTATTATTTTTATAGTTTATAAGCATTTTTTGCAATGGATACCATTAAAAAGAAGAAAACGGGTATTGTGTGTGTAGTTCTTGAATGTAACAATAAATATTATAGTTGTGATGGAAAATTATACCTTTTTCCAAAGGATTCAGAAAGGTGAGAAACTGTTAGTATAATACTTTATTATTTGATCTTCATATTACATTTATGAGCCTTAGTTTCATGCATTGATTTAATTTGTTGTTTTTGTTTCAAAGCTGTTTGGCTCAAAGCATGCGATAGGCCTTACTTGATGCCAAAACTATAAACTCTATACAATAGTAGTCATCGTTTATGTGGTGCTCATTTTTAACCAGACATGATTAGGCAACCTCATAAAAGAAAACTTCTTTAAAAAAAGGCTATTCCAACAATATTCCTTTCATCAAATACTGCAAAGGCTAAAGACTTTCAGACAAATGATTTGTTGGAAATGAATTTTGTTCGCTACTCTTGTGGTTATTTAATTGAAACATGTTCGGAAATTCATACATGCAGCGTATGTGAGACGTATTCACAAGCGTATCAGAATTTAGACGATTCGTCTTTATACTGTTACCTTAGAGCTTATGAAAATACGAATGAGGATACTTTTGGAAACTTGAATATTCCGCATGAAAATTTTGTACAATACATCTCATTATTAGAAACATTATTCCAAATGACTTTTGAGAAAGTTGCTACGGAAGATAATATTGTTGAATCACTTATAAATATTAGTCAAAGAACAGATTTTGTACATCCTTGTGTTGATTTTCCAATAAAATATTTAATGAAACTTTTGTTCAGGTACGACTATATTACACATTAAAATATGTCAATAAAAATTTTAAAAATCATAACAAAATGAAAATTGTAATATGGGAAAACCAATAAATATTTGGTATAAGACTATTGTTTCATTCACTCATCAGTGTACTATTCTACAATATTTAAGAAAAAACATTTAACACGCTTAAGTCATTTCAAAACTTATGCCACCTACGCCTATGGTAAAATGAATCGTAAAGGGATCCGTTCAAGGTCATCAAAAGCTCTGGCAATTTATGGATGAAATTTATAAGAGTTCTTATACTGTGTTACATAAGTGAATCTAATTAAAAACTATATATTTGACAGCTTGCCCAGTGGTCAATCTCAATAAAAATTCATTTGACAGCTTTTTTATCCGTACACGTACGGATAAGTTTTTTTTTCGTACGCGTATGAATAAAGGCAACTTTCCATAGAACTAGACAGTGCGATATATGTCACTTTCCTATGTGATCGTAGGAAAAATCAGTATTCCTTAATGATTTTAAAAGGTGAAAAAACAGACAGGTTTATACTTTTGGAATAGCATAGATTTTTTTATAATTCCGGACAAAGGAAAGATATGACAACAATGTAAATATCACCCAAAAAAATGGTTATATACCAAATAATTGAGGTGCTCCGTACTTAAAACTCACTCTGCATATTGAAAAATGAGCAATTCTACATTTAAAAAGAAATAATTCAGTGGTATTTCAACCGAAATTTTCTCGCTTCCTGAAATGTCCCACGAACAAAAAATTATTGCGTCCACCAAAAACCGTAGTAAAACAAATAATCAATTTAGTGTATCGATTCTTTTTTTCACATTACATAACGTCATGGTTACGCAGAGTTTATTCTCATGTTCAAAAAGTTCACCAAAATAAAATGTGATCCCTGCATCATGTATTTATTTTTCCAACGAATTCCTCGCAAATATATGTATGGATGTATTGACTCAGTATTTCCAATGCGTTAAATATAGATCATGAGTATAAAATAAGCTTAAATATAAATATATTGAAATTTGAACATGTGGTTCTTGAACGTCAATTTTGTTTTAATGTCTTTGTGTATCCAGTGAGTTGAAAAAATTATTTTTGTTTTAATAATTCATGGAAATTGACTTTATTGTTTTGCTAAAATTAAACTATTATGAGATTGTCGGCTGGAATACGTTTTCTTAAAACTATCATTAATGTTTGGTTCCATTTCTTGGTGAAAAATCTGGTTTTTAGTATCTCTTTTAATGAAAATTTTTTGACAGTTCCTAGAACTAATCAAATTTCCTCATTT
>CAJUYI010000118.1:0-16038 GCA_910591695.1 Galerucella pusilla
CCAGAGCTCTAAGGAGGCACAATAGATCTTTTAGTTCTCAGTGAATGTCACCCCAAAATACATATATACATACATCCAGTAAGCTCCTAGGAGGTGTGTGTAAATATGTGAATATTTTTCTTTGTTCATAGAATAATGATATTAACCTTTTTTTCTAACATATTAAAATCCTTTATTTTCATTTTTTCTTCTTCCAGTCTTTTTTTATTGCCTTGAAAACTACAGACTTATTTAAAAGATATATTGGTGGAATTTTCAGGAACGCGTTGTTGTATAAGCTTGAATTGAAATTCTTGAGTGACTCACTTCTCCGAAGACCCGTAATAATGGGTCAGTAAATGTTTTACCTATAGCTGTTAGCATAGCAAAATAAAAAGATTTTGAGGAATTTATGTGATCTTCACGTGAAGGAACTCTAAGAATGTTAATAATTATTATAATGGTAACCACAAAAATTACAGCCCTTGGTTAATACAGAGTTGGGATGAAGTATGAAACCAAGTAAATATCTTTCAAACGAAGAGAACGATATTTATGAAAATTTGCAGATAAGTGCAATGGAACAAAATGCATCTGATGTATATTTTTTTGTTAATGATAAACTTCCGGTTTAACCGGAAACGCCATCAACTTCTTTTAATTTAAATGGGACACCCTATATATTTTTACAGATTTTGAAAGAGCTTGTTATTTTGAATTCACACATACTGAGTTTAGTGTAAAAATTATGCCAACTCCGTATAATATGTGTCATGCAAGAAGTACTACTATTATATCTATTTAGACCACTATAGTGTAACTATTATTAATGTGATGACCCATATTTTTAATCCCTTTGAAGGAAAATGCCGCCCAATGGCGCGCATAAAATTGTTTTATAAATTCGAATATTGTGAAATAATGCTTTTCAAATGTAATCCAAATTAATATAGTGGATTAAAGTTAAGCTGCATAAAATTTGTAATACAATTCACATTAACATTAGTTACACTATAATAACAATTAAAAAAGATTTATTGTATAAATAGAAGTCGTTGTTTATTAAACTTTTAAACGAAGCTTTATTCAAAATTAATGAACCGAAGTACAGATACATAATATATCCATATAAATAGGTAAGATATTAAGCCACCCACATTCAAAATTAATTATTGTGTTGAAAACACAAAAATAATAAAAGCTAATATACACACGGTATACTACGTGAATAACTCCACTTCAATTATTGAACGTAATGTTTAGTTTGGTGTTGATAATAACAAGTGATTACTTACATCGTTTTAGCCTTAAACATATTATGAAACTTATCTAACCCACACACGTATTTATTTGGGCATAATTTGAATGCATTAATAGCATGTTTGTAAAGTAAAAACTACAAGATAGTTATGTGTGTAGCGAGTGCATGAAATTGAATGAATAGCAGTATATTTTTCTGTACATAATTTTATTTACAAATATTAAAGCACTCATGGCCGAAGCGTTTCATTGTATTTCAGCTCGTCAGTGCTAGGAAAATGATGTCCGATATCCGATATCATTATGCTCAAGTAGAGAATTAGAATTTTAATTATCAAAGTTTAGTGACAAACAATTATTCCTGGGTTGCCTTCTAATAAGATCTTTCATTGCACTTTTTGGTCTTAGGTCTACGAATGCATTTACCCTAAAATCGAATACAAAGCACACTTATTCGTCAAGAAAACATTGTATTCTGTGTAAAATTTTAATTTTGAAAAATTGCAAAGCGCTTTCGGCTGTTAAGCCATCATCAGTGCGATCGTCAAGTATATAATACAAGAAACTAATTTAAATAAAATCAACAACACATTAACTAAACAATCATAAAACTTTTTTAAAATTACATTAAATTTAAAACATTCCCCTATTTGAGGTAGACTGTCGTTAACTTTTGATTATTTTTATTTTATAATCTCCAACACTACTTGTGTTTGAAGAGCGGAAATTGAAGTGACACACTTATTCGCGCAAAATCCTACTGCGACTGACAGATGACAGTGATGTGGACGTCAAAAGTCAAAGTGGATAATCAGGTTTTTGACATTAGAATCCCTGACAATAATCCTTAGTGATAGTTCCACTGCTGCTACTTCCACTATTTGCTACTTTCTATATTGATTACCGAAGTGAAGCCAACTTCGCTACGCTCTTGGAACACGGCCATTTTGTGGTAAGAACCTATGGAATAAATTGCGAACCAAAATGGTTAGTTATACCACAGTATACCAAAACAACCAGTATTGCATCTCAACTTCGCGCATCGGTTGTGCGCAGTTCGCCATTTCGGTTTAGAAACCTCTCAAGTTCGGCAAGGACAGCGTATATTCTACTTCGGTTTAGTCGCTTAAGCAGTGGCGTAGTGTGAATTACATTTTTTTTTGAGTAACAGTAAACAAATAAGATGAATAAAGTTAAAGCAGGTGTGGTTTGTGCTGCAAAGAACTGTAAAAGTAAACAATATTTGTATATGAAAAAAAAGTTTTTTTAGAATTCCCTGAAAGTTTAAAATTAATTTACATAAATCCAACATAATTACATTTATTTTACAATTAAAATGGAATTTTATTTATTTAATTAAATTTAAAAGAGTGAATCAATCTTCATAATATGAAGATCTGGGCCATTCAAAATCGAATATCTCCTCAATCTAATAAAATGCCTGCCCTACAAGCGCCTATTTTACTATAAATTTTAATTTCTTGAGTGTAAAGTTTTTCCATAATACTGGAAGAGTGTTATACCTTCTTACAGTAATAGAATTCTGTTTGCCTAGCAGTATCCTCCTGATTCATTTTTGTTAGTCTAATCGGGTTTTTGTATTATAGTTGTGTATCATTGAATATGTATAAACAAGATATTGAGAGAATCTTTAATTTAATAAAAATAAGCCTTGCATGATCTCTAACATTATAATAATGATAAGTTAATTATTTGGCGTCATATTTAATGAAATGAAATCTTAATTTGTAATTAAATATTATTGGATTATGGAATTTAACTAGGTATTTAATAAAAATCAATAACTATATCCTCTGTTTTATTACAATTTGTTTCGCTATTGTTGCCGATTCTAAATTCTCTAGTTTTTTCCTTGTAACATGTTCAAATTGTTTATTATATAACATTCACAACATTAATCTACTCAATAAAATTTTCTTCGCAGCATAAATTTAACAACTTTGAATTATACTAATCCTTCCCTGTCCAAAAAGTAGAACTGTTAGTTAATACGGACCTCGTATCTAAACCCGAATGGCCGTTTCAAGGCCAAATAAAATTATTGCGCACAAGCGATGCGCGAGGCTGAGATGCACTACTGGTAGTTTTGTTATACTGTGGTTATACCTTGGAGATATACCAAGGCCGTTTAACTTAGAAGTTTTATTCAATGTCTGTGGGGGCATATGGCCTGAAATGTAGTTGTTTCTACTTATTTTTCGAAAAATAATACGTTATAATAGTGTTGAATATATTATTATTCTTCGATATATATTTATAATACTCTTTAATAAATACAATAAACTGTAAAGTATATAATAATTGTTTTTTGTTTAGTTACAGGGTGTTTCTAAAGACAAAATTGTTATGGGGATATCAAAAGCAGATGTAAGTACGAATTTATCTACCTCTACAACTAATATAATATATTTGGTCATAATTGTTATTCCGAAATAGTAGTTTACCTAGCTAAAGGCGGAATCCCACGGCGCGTGGTTTGGCGCACCTGGCTTGTGATAGTAGCTCGTCCGGGATCGGCTTGTTGATCGAGGATTTGCAAGTAGAAGCGATCCCACGACGTGTGTGAGTTCGCACTGTAGGCTCGTGTCGGCTTGGAATATTTTGTTTTTATTTGTTATTTCATTTCGTCAGTGGTGTCGCACATGTTACTTCAGCCAGATAGAGTAACAGAAATAACAATGGTATGCGTATTACTACATAATTTTTTACGCAAAAGTCGAACTTCAAGATCAAATTATATGCCACCAGAATTGGTGGATTCTGAAACCTACGAAAAAATTATATCTGGTTCATGGAGAAAAAATAACGAAAATTGTACTTCATTTTTACCAATGCGACAAGTAGCTAGAAAACCAGGACAAGAGCTAGGCAGTGGTAGTAAGAAACTCTTATGCACAATATTTTGTAACAAATGGAGCAGTACCGTGGCAAAATAACTATTAAATATAATAATTATTATTATTGTTCAATAATTTATTGATAGAAAATTAATTTCGCCTTGGTCTTTAAATACTTCATAACCTCTATTTACGTTTTCATATATTTTTATTTTTATTTTTATTACTAACCTGAGATATCGACATTAGGCGGCAATTACCTAAATAAACTGACTGACTTACCTCTGACTCTGTTGTTTCCTTCGGCACATAAACACCATGTAAAAGCTGGAACATAAAGTCGAAAGCAAACCAATTAGGTTTGAATACATCCTCAGATCCAGTACCAGTTTTAGTTGTTGCTTTCATTTTTTGTAGGTGCTTTCGGAAAGAAGCCATCAGGCTATCCTTTTTTTTCTTCAATTCAGCGATTGAAAACTTCACAGACATTTTGGTTTCAATTCGTTTCCACGCATCGTGAACCAGGTTTCGGTTTTTGTGATCTGGATCCCTAGGGTTCCATATGGCCGGCTCCCCTTCATAAGCCGATAAAAATTCCAACACTAGTTCGTTCGACCATTCCATTTTATTAAAAAATAATTTATTTATTTTTCCACTGCTACTACGTACTAATTGCAAGTGCCGCACACTACTGAAACTTGTCGAGACATATCCGTGGTCGTTGGAACGATTTGAAGTATACGATCCGAGCCTGAAAAAAGGCGCGCGGAGGATCGCGTTCCTTTGACTCGTGCCAATTTTACCGACAAGAAACGGGAAAGTCCAAGCCGCGCCAAAAATGTCGAGCATGGCCGCACCCACGGCGCGTGGCTCGGCGAGTCACGAGCCAGGTTCGCCAAACCACGCGCCGTGGGATTCCGCCTTAAGGCGGAAAAGTCACTTTACGCACTGTTAGGTAAACTATTTTCTCTACTAGTAGGGAAAAAACCCAAAAGTTAACATGAAGAAACTATTTATTATTAAATACATATCAACCAATTAATTATTATTAATATTAATATTGAACGTCACTACAAGTTATCTTAACTAGGCTACGAATAGGACACACTAGACTTACCTACTCATAGCTATATATTTAGTAAAAGTGAACCCCCTCAGTGCGAAATATGCAACACTCAGCTCACTTTTAAACATTTACTAATCGAATGCCCAAAGTTTGAACAATCAAGACAAGACAATAACATAAGCGACACACTAGAACTAATACTTGGTGAAAAATCTAATTACGAACATCTTTTTAAATACGTCAAAGAAACTAACATACTTACAAAATTATAAGTAATTTTTGGGTATATTTATATATGTATAAATATAACAAGATAAAGAAGCTTATGTTGATTTCATTGATTTGGAGAAGGCTTTCGATAAGGTACCACGGGAAGCGTTATGGGACATCTTAAAAAATAGAGGAGTTGACAAGAAGACAATAAGAATAATAGAAAACATATATAAAAACAACTCATGGTGTGTAATTCGCGAAAATAAAATCTCAGAAAATTTCATAGCACAAAAAGGATTAAGACAGGGAGGGGGATTAAGTCCACTATTATTTATTACCTTCATGGATGAAATTATAAAACGATGTTCATTTAAGATGAAAAAGCTGCATGTAGGCTACAGAAGTTTACAAAAAATAAAAATCGCTGAAGGAGCCTTTGTAGATGATTTACTTATTATGACGGGTACGGAAAAGGACCTACAACAGAATTTGGACACATGAAATAAAACTTTAAAAGAAAATGGGATGAACATAAATAAGAACAAAACAAAAGTGATGCACATATGTAAAAACAGTAGGGAAATAAAGATTGCAATAGATGGAACAAATATTGAGCAGGTGAAAAGCTTCAAATACTTGGGAGTGGAAATTCAAGAAAACGGAAAACAGGATATTGAAATTAATAATAGGATACCAAGCACTTTGAAATTATAGGTACTATGCAATGAACAGGTCATTTATAAACAAAAAAGAAATATCAAGAGAAACAAAAATTAATGTATATAAAAATATATTTAGACCAATTCTCACATTTGGATGTGAATCATGGGTAATCACTCAGCGACAAGAGTCAAATGCAGGCCGTAGAAATGATGTATCTTAGAAGAGTCAGGGGTGTTACAAAAAGAGACAAAATGAGAAATACAAAAATAAGAGAAGACCTGAAAATAGAGCCAATGCTGGAATTCATTGAAAAACGACAACTTAGCTGATGAATAATAAGAGGCTTGTCAAACAAGTGTGGGAATCCAAAGTACAAAGAGCTAGGAAAAGAGGAAGACCGAAGCAAACATGGGGTGGAGTATTAGAAGATATATTGAAGAAATGAGAGACAGCATGGTTAAAATGTTTTCCAATTAAGTCAGAAATCTAATAAATTTCTTAATTTTTCAGTCATTTCGTAAACTACAACCATACAAATATATATATTTTAAATATTCAAATGTCAGTATAATCCCCAAAAACTTAACAAACATACCAAGTACGGAAAAGTGACTCTTTCAACACTAAAATGAGTGCGGAAAAGTAGTAGTAGTAGAAAATTAGTATATTACATAACGTGTGCGGAAAGTGACATTTTTCACACGAGTGGGAAATATTGTGGCACGAGGCATGAGCCGAGTGCGACAATCACACGAGTGTGAAACATTAAATTCGCACGAGTAATGTACAGTATTTTTCCTACGATCCCGTGATAATTTCACCAAATAATGTGTAATAAACATCTAACATATTAATACACAAATTGTTACAATTGAAGTCAACCTAATTGATTTCAAAATTAACAATAACTATCAATAGTGATAAAAATTCAAGTAGTTTAATTATATAATATAGGTAAGTTATTACAATTATTAATTGGTTGGATAATTATAGAAATTGAAAGTTAAATTATTATTGTTCATCATGTTTTCATACATACTTATCATGAATACCTTTCAAGATGATTACATTTACCTACTATTATAACAGCAGGTGATTTGAATTAGTTGGTACAACATCGAACTTCTGACGAAGAGTACGCGGATTCGAACCTCGACCGCACCCTGAATTTTTTTTAATCAAAAAAATGACAAAAATTTCACTTTTCAAATGGATCGCTTCAAATTTATATAATACATGGTGAATCTAATTAAAAATTATATATTTGACAGCTTGCCAGTGGTCAATCTTGATAGAAATTCGTTTGACAGCTTTTTTATCCGTACACGTACGGATAAGTTTTTTTTCCGTACGCGTATAAATAAAGGCCACTTTCCATAGAACTAGAGAGTGCGATATATGTCACTTTCCTATGTGATCGTAGGAAATAGTTATTTTTGATACAAGTGCGTGAATCGAGTGCGCAATAGTACTTCACGCACAAGTGTCATACAAAACTTTATCTACGACCACATGAGGGAAAAATAACAAATTGTATGTATAATGTATGATTTCACACATTTTTTGGGTTCGTAAATGCCTAATTTTAAAGGTGGTCGTAGATAAAAGGTTTTTAATTTCATTTTATTGTTTTATGAATAGATTTTTCCTAATTGAGAGATCTTATTTTTGACAGTTAATTTTTTTTGGGGGAAAAGTAACTTGACGAACAATTTTAAATTTCTGTTCGGCGGCAATTATAATCCTCGCTTACACTTTAAGTTCACGATTTTGCGGACAGCTTTGGTCAATTTTATTTTTTCGACCCCGCCCTACAAAAAAAGTTCAAATCGCTGTAATTTATAAAGGGGTTATCACATTTTAAAGCTGGAAATACCGTTGGAAAGGTATTAATCTCTAAATTAATGATAATGATTGAAAACCATTATTTACCAGCCAGTAAACCCGATTTTAAAGGATATAATAAATCGAATAATTTCACTAAACTAAAACAACTATTACAGCCTTGCCTTTTATATAAAAAAATCACATTATACGCATAAACTAGATCTTAAGACAGATTCCTGTTTCCATATCCGTAAACTTTTTTTAAAATTCCGCTATTACCATTAGATATAAGTCCATATATTCGGTGTGGCGTGTAGGCAGCGGAAATGTGGCACGTTTTTGCTTGCAACATGCAAAGCAACATGATGATGTGTGGGAAGTCCCTTTTACACTTTATGGAAATAAATAGTGACCTTTCTTTTTTTGGCGCCAGCATTATACCCGATAGACAGCATCAAGTAAGAAAAAGTCTACAGAGAGGCCGTTTAAGGGGGATATGGTTAATTTGTAGATCATAAAATTTAAAAAATAACACCGGTCAACGAAAAAAATATTTTTTCTTGGGTTTCTGTTCTCGTGCTTGAATTCTGATACCAAACATTGAAAAACACTTGAATATGCATAGATATGTAGTTCGTAAAGTTTGCTTTGAACTGATTTACAACGATAAGTATAATTTAATTTATTTCATAAGCAAAAGATGGCAGCACTTTGATTAACCCGAAAGTAAACTGTATTATTATTTGTAAGAGGCACAGTAGTGATTGTTAACTTGTTTATTACAGCTGTAACAACTATATTTGTGTTGAAGTTGAAAAATGGCATAGAGACAGTGTAAAAATGATGTTGATTCATTCTGTTTTATTTTCGGTGAATTTATTAGAGTTAGAAATAAAAAAATTGCCTTATCAACAAATTTGAAACTTTGTGAAGCTTATTTTAACCTGAAAATCAGTAATCGAAATGAAAATTGGGTAGGTACCTCACTTCGCGTGCGGGTTTAATACGAGAGAGCTCATACGAGCATTAGAGAAATACGAAGATTATTAACTTTTGAAACCCTTTATGTTTAAGCACCAATGAAACAATACCTATTGGGCGCTAATGAAACAATTAAAGTTTAAAGTTGGATGATGATGAAAAACTAGATTTTTAAAATTAACAAAAAAAATGATTTTAGGTTGTATTGTAGGTTCTTGCCTAACTATTTAAAGGACATTCAAAATTTCAAATTTCGCGGTAAAATACCTCTTGAATATTGATTTTTGGTCTACTAGTTCATTCCACCACAAATCACAAAAGTTAAATAATTTATTAAATATTTGAATGAAATATTTTTAGATAATATATATAGACTATTCCACCAAAAATCAAAATTCTGAAGTCATTATTGCACATTTTTATTTTCTGAAATGTTAACTAACAAAGTTAACGTTTCACTTTCTGACATAAAATTCTTGTTATTTTACATCTATATGTTATTTTTTATCACAAATCTTCAATAAAAAATACTCTTGTATCCGAAAAAATGTTTTCTAATTTTAATTTACAGTGAAGGTGTAGAAAAATTTAAAAATCAGTAATTTTTGCAGAAAAATCGCTCTAGTTTCTACAAAAGCAAACTTCAATCGAAAAAAGAAAAATTTTCCCCATTTTTGTCGAAGGAGAAACCAAAATTCAACATATAGCAGTCAGACCCAAAAAACGTGTTGACCGGTGTAATAAATATAGGGCATAGTCAAAAGCGCTCTTATCGTGCGGGTTCAAAGGTCACTAGCCATATGTATCAAATCAGAAAACATATAGGTTACCAAAATATAAGATTACAAAAAATATACCTGGAGAAAATAATGATGGTTGATGTTTCCTGCACACTGGTTGACGAATTTTCACCTTTTCATTCTTTCTCGAAATTATGTATCAGACTAAGTACCAGTTTTTTTTGCTTGAGGATGTAAAAATTCGGAAAATTGCTTCTTATTATTCATATTGTCTCTTTGAATTGTCAAAGTCACAAAACTGACATTTAAATAAAAACTTCGCTGGTGAAAGACTTTAAGGAATCGCTGAAAACTAAATACATAAAGTATCCTTTTTTCTCTCGTCAAAATTGCATAAATCTGTCTTATTCATCTTACGCATTTTATTTGGAAGTTATGATTGAACGCAATAAAAGAAAACAAAAACGGTGAGTATGTCTTTGTTGAATCGTATGACCCGCATGCTAAGACTGCATTTGACTATATCTATAAATTCTTCTGACGAACGCAGACAACAATGTTGGCACCTATCAACAAATGTCAAAATTAACTGTCATGTTTAGTTAACGCAATGAATCCAAAAATAAACGTCTATTGGTTGATTGCGTGCTCAGTTTCGAAAAATCACCCCCCGACGACGAATTCTCAATCAAGACAAAGGAAGCTTCCACATGGCTCGAAAATAAACTGAGATTTCAAAGCAACAACACATCGAATTGTTAGACCATCCTCCATACACTCCGGATCTTGAACCAAACATCTGAGAAACAATATTTAACAAATAAAATACGATTAATACAACCCAAATTCATAATGCTTAGTAACTTTACTGAAAAACTATAAAGTTATAGGAACAATCATTTATGAATGGTACCACAAATAGCATGTATCATTGGTTTTCACGAATAAATTACAATTATTTACAGTACTATTTTTAGATAAAGTTTAATGGCAAGTTAAATACGTAATCGTTTAGTTTAGTCACATAAATGTATGTACGGTTTTTTCGGTGTTTATTTGTCGAGACGGTGGAAATTTTGATTCCAATTTCTTAGATTTTATAATATAATGATGATCATATCGACATACAACGTAAGCCCTATTTTCCTAGATCATTCTTATCACTGTAAATTTACGGTAAAGCTGTAAAAAACCCACTTCAATACAAAATGCGAATCTTTTTTATTATCTAGTTACGCCATAGTAAAAGACTGAAAGGCATGGACCTTTTCAGCAGCTGCTTTTCTCAAAATGAATACTGCAAGCTCCAAACGTGACGGCGAGCCCGCCCCCATGCGCGCAAACTCATTTTCAATGCCACCTCCCCCTACAGCTTTTGCGAGACATATTAATGCTCTATATTAGTTGTCCTGTTGTTCTGTTGGCGTTTGGCATTGTCTGAATGATTTTTGTATGACACTGACCGGCAAAGGGCCTATCGTAATCCAATAGTAATTTAGTTGGGAGAGTCTATACCTGCGCGATCATTCGCCATCTCGTTTTGCGCTTGCAGTATGTTTATAGCAAATATATCGGCATCGGCTGTTGCTAGGAGGGAGGGAGAAAAGAAGGAAGCATGGGGTGTCTAAAGATGTATAAAGCAACACTTGGTGACGTTGAGAGAGACATATATGCTAAGGTTGATATATTTAAAACTGGTGGTAAAAAGTACATACTGCTCAGAAGAGTTCAAGGAAAATGGCACTGCTATATACTCCGAGCCAAACAAAAGCAATCAGCAGCTGAATCTTAAACTCATTTGGGACTGCTACAAGATCTGGTCAGATGATATAGCGAAAGTGCTGAAAAAAAATGTACTTGGACAAAAAAGCAGTCTGGAGAATGACAAGGTGCCTAGATAAGGCAATCTAAAGATTTTATCGAAGAGCCATCTCCAAAATTCACTAAGTCATAATAGCTGAACATCCAGGACTCTGGCTATGCTTCTGACAAGGCAATTTGATTGGCAGATATAGCCATATACAGGGAAGATGAGGAAACCTCAGCTGTTTTACTGTGAAGGCGAGGGTCATAAGGGCAACGAAAAAGCAGATAAAATGGCCAAACAAGGCTCATCAATGCCTTTCGTTGGGCCGGAACCATTCTGCGGCGTTGCAAAAACCATAACAAGAATAGAACCAAAGACGTGGGTCGCCCACAAATCTTTAAACTGGTGGAGGAGCTCACCAGGACAGAGGCAAGTGGAACAGTTCATATTAGAACACTCGCCAAAGTGTACAGCAGATCTGATGGGCAAAGATAGGAAAACTGTCAAAGCTGTAGTGGGTCTGTTAACGGGGCATTGTAAGCTCAATAGGTATTTAAAGCTGATGGGATTGACAAACGAAGATATGTGCAGGTTTTGTCACCTAGAAGAAGAAACAGCAGAACACATTCTATGTAAGTGCGATAGCCTGGCAAATGTGCGGTTTTTTGCATTAGGCGAAGAAAAGCCATTGGCAGACTTTTTAAAAAGAGTCAGGCTGGAGAATGTAATCTAGAGTTTAGAGGACCACAATAGATCTGAAAAGATCGCAGTGGAATAGGCCAAAAGCCACCTCACAAAATCTATCTATCTACTGTGAACGCCTGGCTAGTCTAAGATTTTCGGAAAATCACCAGTCTCTGAGTATGGAAGACATGATATTTAGACTACTCAGTCTAGGTCTAGGCAAAGAGCTCTGGGTAAGCCACGAGAGAACGTAGAATAGATCTGCAAAGGTGGTATAGTTGAAATAATATCCTTCTTGGTATGCGTCATCGATTGTGACGTATATCCGGGTTTTCGGCATGTCGTTTAAATTAATTTGCTATTTTGACAAGTAGCTAACCTTATATTTGATAAAAAAATCATCTGGATCGTATTCAGCCAAATTCGAAAAGTCATTGCAATCCATAATTACCAGCTTCTTTTTCTAACTGAAAATACTTGAGAACTTTCAAAATACTGATGTTTTTCCGTATATCCATGCATATTTTTGTATTATTTAAATAAATAAAACAATAAGATTAATACTCACTTTTCATAAATAATAATTGACCGTAAACAACAAAGTACAGACCTGTCGAGAACTGTCAGTGTGACAGTAGAAAAAGACGTAAGACACATTGCCGCTACGAAAGTAACGCCTTCATAGTATTTTAAAACCTCGATTGATAGGTTAAGCTTGCGCGTAATCTAAAAAGCAACCAATCAAATTTTTGTAAGTAAAAGATTAGGGTTAACGTTT
This sequence comes from Galerucella pusilla, assembly GCA_910591695.1. Taxonomy (NCBI): domain Eukaryota; kingdom Metazoa; phylum Arthropoda; class Insecta; order Coleoptera; family Chrysomelidae; genus Galerucella; species Galerucella pusilla. The sequence goes on from CAJUYI010000118.1 coordinate 12,857, forward strand.
CTAATACATTTAAACGGTTCATTATTGTAATATTTTGATTAGGATTAATCACAGACCTGCCTTTTTTCCATTTCTTCCTACGTAATGTGTTAGAAGGTCATTAACAATCGATGACGCACACCAGGAAGGGTATTATTTCAACCATAGTGGAGAGGCTCTTAGAAGAACATTAATATTACGTCATCTAGAATTCTTCCTACCATGTTGGTTTTGGAGAGAGTTGTATGGAATATTTGATTTATATACAGGTGCTTAGATTTTTATAGGGTGGATAAAAAAACTATAGAATTTATTGAAAACTTGTCTAGTTGTCAGAGTCAGTCTTGATTATGGTAACTGGAGGAATTATTGTGGTTTAATTCCCATAAACAAACCAAATAATAAATATCCATTAAAAGTATTTCACAGTACGGAATGTACAGAAATTAATTATCAAGTCCTTTCAGAACATTTTATTACTCCTTATGTGCAATATCGACAGCAACTTATGCGGTTTTACACCGAATCGCTAATTGAAGTAAAAAATGTGTAGTCTTTTTGTTAAATTCCTTAATTACAAAAAGGATGCGGTTGAAGGATATTTCGTTTATTCATGCTACAAGCACGTAAGTTACAAAATAGTGTATATTATGTTTATACAGAGTATTCCAATGAAAACTGTCCACCCTACATAATACTGAAGGCGAAAAAATTAAAAAACATGTCAAAAATCATATAACGGGGGACGTCTTTTTGGTCATATGTAGATGTTATAACTTTAACCCCCTCTCCCATATGGTTACCACCAAGTTTTCAGATGGAAGACCCTAAGCCAATTCCAATGTAAACTATGCCTTCACTGTGGCACTAACTCTACTCTAATAAGTAAAGGATGTTGTGCTTGGGGACAAAAACATAGCGACCGGAGATCTTCTGGGAATCGTCGACTTCTGGAACATTACGAATAGACTGGGCCACCTACGCTATACACCCAAGTTGAATCATTAAAGTGTTCTTTCAAAATACAATAATTTACTTATTATAATCTTTTGAATTGCTCAGTTATTGGTATAATGACCCGGCGTATGAAAAATTGTCACCAGAAAAATGAACTAATTGGTTTTCAGAAAATAACAGTATACCTAAAAGATGTTTGAGATGTTTTACTTAGAAACAGATAAGAATTATTAGGCCAAGCAATAGGTCAATATTTTTGACAAAAATCCTAGTAGAAAGTCGATGGAGCATTTGAAAGACATATTACACACTATTTTGATGTCTTGGACACGCAAATGGTTTTCAATAATTTGTTATAAAGATATTACATTATTAATTTTCAATACGCAATAGTAGGTAGATTACTAAATTTGTGAATCAATTTGCTGGGATTAATGAGGAAATTTTGATAATCTAAAATATCAAAAAAACTTGGAAATGCCGGGGATCGAACCCGGGGCCTTTCACATGCAAAGCGAACGCTCTACCACTGAGCTACATCCCCATAGATACTGATCATCCAGATATCAATCTGGGAGTTCACTCAAAAACCCTATAAATATACTCCATTCCAAGATATTTTGTTATTTTGTTTTGAACTGAAAATTCAACAGCAGATAGTCATTAATCAGATAATAATTGAAGAGCTTCGTCGAAAAGCCAAAGATAATGCATAATAATATGATTATTATACAACTGTAAAATTTGGCTGGTGAAACAATAATAATTTTTTTATTTATTTGTGTTTCGGAAGATATATTTCCGAATTTTTAGTTTTCAAGTCCCATACCAAAAAAAAGTAGAAAGTTGAACTTTCCCGACTTGACGCACAATATAGGTACTATTCTTAATAGCCGACAAAATCAACATTTTTTACCGGCACAACGTATTTTGGTTATTGATTGAATTAGGGAATAATTTGATATCACTTTTTTATGAAAAGTTTCTGATTTATTTCATATTTTTATTCATACATTAGGTCTGTTCCAACACCAATTAGAAACTGTCTGAAACGATCAGTGAATAGTCGACCATTGCAATCAGTTATAGGAATTATGCGAGAGTAAACTGGTTGTTTGTTATGACAAGGTATTCTCCGATCGTTTCTGATTGCGGTTGGAACTTAGACTGTTCAATAGTCCAAGGGTTGGAACAGATCTTAGACTATTAATTAATAGTATAAGGAACAAACCTTTTATTTCCGCATAGAGAGTATGTCTTATTATACTTATTTGTTATGCGGGGATATAGCTCAGTGGTAGAGCGTTCGCTTTGCATGTGAAAGGCCCCGGGTTCGATCCCCGGTATCTCCATGTTTTTATTTCTTTTTTTTATCAACTAAATTTTTTCTATATAGACTCTCCTAATAACCTATTGATTTTGAACGAAAAACAAACTCATCATTGATTACAGGTACTACAGGGAACTAGAGTCCGTTGAATCCACGACGTACAAATATCAAACTTCGTACATAGTAAAACCCTGCATTGATAAATTGTTTTTCTACGACCGTGCACTAGTGCGGGAAAGTAAAATTATGCAAATTTTGACCTTCTTAGATAGTTTTTCGATAGTATTTCGGAAGTTATAACTATTGTTACACTAGGTGAATAAATAGTCCATTAAATAAAATCTACATCTTTTCTAGCTTTTTGCTGCATTTTTAATTTTTTTGGAAAATATAAAATAATGGAGATTTTTTGATATAACTACATTCTTCAAAGTGGTGTCATAAATCAACTACCAAACCACCCCTTTTTTATATAAGAAAAATATATCAGAAAAAATTCTTTCATCTACAAATGACTTTAAACCGTTGCCGTCACCTTCATCGTCATCTTTATGTGACCTTCAACCGATGCCATCCTCATCAACGTCATCTACTCACCAAATAACTCCACTGGACCGGCAATTTTAAGTAATTTACAGAATGCAACAAATTGTGTTTCTAATATTAATATTTATAAAAATAATGATAGTTTTTGGTTAAAGTTGTGTATATGTATGTTGAAATATAACTTTTGAAAAATTGGTTGGTATACTTTTTAGTATATACGGTCGTAGAAAAAATAATGTTCCTAACTCATGCGTAAAGTTTCTTTCCCGCCCTTGACCCATTTTACACAAAATATCATTTGTACAAATTAATCTGCGCTTCTGGCAACAGCGGTTAAAATAGAGGGCGATGAACATTCTTCCAGCCTCTG
>CAJUYI010000118.1:16048-50854 GCA_910591695.1 Galerucella pusilla
GTGTAAATGGTATGACTTGAATAGACTTTTCGCAATCTGTATATAGTGATTTCAGACGTACTATTTAAAATATGAGAATTTGAACAGGAGAATCTCAAGGATGCTCTCTAGCATCTGTACTCCACCGCTCTTATATTCACGACATACTCGAACTAGAACAAAGTATAGTTTAAGTAAAGTCAGTTTCTGATGAACTGATGAACACAAAAGTGAAGAAAATGTTCCCAATAAAGTATGAAGACTAACTATTTGAGTTCGTGTAACCAAATTACATAAACAGTTCTTTATCATTGATATTAGAATCAATAAAATAACATTACACCGTAATCTACTGATAAAACTTTCGATAACCCGTAAAGAGGATGGTTCATTTTTGATCGATGATTCAACAAATCAATTTGCTGGATCCTTCTCGGAAGAGAGATTACGCATGAGTCACTCAAAAAAGTCTAACACTGATTGTTGAGACTTAATTCCCTTGGACAAATTGAAACAGTGACTCATTTTGCTATGTAACAGCTTACAATTTCGTTCATTCATAAAATTGTTATTTTACTACAATGGACGAATGAATGAACTTTTAACAAGTGGGTAGGAATAGTGTATGCTTATTTAAATTAGTTGGTTTTTCCACATGTGTATCATGTTCGTCATTGGATGTATTACATTGTATTTAATTTTAAACTCCTTAAGTTCGGACACGCGTTATATGATCTTTTGCGGTTCAATTTTTCACGAAGCAATTAATATGCTTGTTGCTTCACTGATTAAATAGGAAAAATCAATGTTTGCGCTATTATACAGAGCGTTTCAATGAAAATTATCCACCCCACACATGGACCCGTCGATTTGTATTTTTAAATGCGCATTTTTTACAAAACTGCCGATACATGCTTTCCTTCACCGAACATTTTATGCACAATTTATCATAAACTACAGTCTATTTAATAACAGGAGGAGTAATTTGAAAAGCCTTACTCACACCACTAAAAGTTACCAGATAATAAGTTACTAAAGGGTGTGTTCCGAAAAAGTAGTCAACAGTCGTGTTCCAAATCTATTAAATATGCCTATTTTAATATTTCCTACGATCACATAGGAAAGTGACATATATCGCACTGTCTAGTTCTATGGAAAGTGGCCTTTATTCATACGCGTACGGAAAACAAACTTATCCGTACGTGTACGGATAAGAAAGCTGTCAAATGAATTTTTATTAAGATTGACCACTGGCAAGCTGTCAAATATATAATTATTAATTAGATTTACCTATGTAATACCTAAATTTGAAGCGATCTGTTCGAAAAGTGAAATTCTTGTCATTTTCTTGATTAGAAAAAATTTAGGATCGAACCCGAAGTCCGTTGCTGTACCAGCTAACCCAAATCACCTGTTATACCTAATAGTAGGAAAATGTAATCATCTTGAAAGGTATTCATGATAAGTATGTATGAAGTATGATGAACAATAATAATTTCACTTTCAATTTCTCTAATCATCCAACCAATTAATAATTGTAATAACCTATCTACATTATATAGTTAAACTACTTGAATTTTTGTCACTATTGATAGTTATTGTTAATTTTGAAATTAATTGTGTTGACTTTAATTGTAACATTTTGTGAAAGTATTCATATGTCAGATGTTGATTACACATTATTTGGTGAAATTATCACGTGATCGTAGGAAAAATACTGTAAAAAAGTGAAAAATGTCACTTTCCGCACACGTTATGTAATATACTATATACAATGCGCATAGTCATAACTCGATTTCTCGTAGTAGATTATTTAGATGTTAAACATTAAACAGACGGGTACCTATTTTGTCACATGTAAAACTTTGTCCTGTTTCGTATACCTAGATTAGAACATACACATCACTCTGATATAGCTGTTTTTAATGAGCAAATAACTGAATGCAATAAGTTAGTTTTTTAATATCTTCTGTAAGTTCCTTGTGGTATTACTTATTCTTTTTTCTTATTCTTTTTGGAATAGTTGTTAATCGATACACACTTCAATACACAAAATCACCAAACTGAGTTATACATGTTTTGAAAACAAAAATGATCATACACAAAAAAGAAACAAGTTAACGCGTTTTATTAACAACATTTCCAAAAATAAGCTAATAAAAAAAAGCGCTATCCCAATAAAAACCGTTCCTGGAACGTGCACTTCACTGGATTCCATTTCTAGTAGACTATCATATCCTTAGAATGTCATAAAATAAAATATTTTATTTCACATTTTACCAGAGGTGTGATCTACTATGAATGGACCTTAATAAAATTTGACAACAAAGTTTTGTAGTCTTAAACTTCAAAATATTATTGATTGTCTAGTTGTCATATTTTTTCGTTGTGTCAGATAGGGACCAAACATTTTTTTATCAATTTTATTACTAGTTAATCTTGACAATGGTAGCTGGAACGCTACCGAAACGTCGAAATAAAAAACATTATTGTGGTTTGATTCCCAAAAGAATAAGAAAAAAGAATTAGTTTTTTAAATTATTTTACAATTTTCACTATACTTTCACAAAACCCATTATTTTCTACATTTTTTAAGTCTTCGTTAGCTTATAACCTCCATAGACTTTTGACGATATCTTTCCAAATGTGTAAAAATACAATGCATATAATAAACAAATAGTACATTTATTCAAAGGATTACACAGTTGAATTTAATGTGTTTCAAAGCCTGCAAAATTTTATCCAATATAGATAACTCATTTTTGTTCTTCGAACAGCATTTTTAATTCACTTATCACAATTTTTCAAAAGTCTTGGTATTCCAATAATATTTGATGCACTGTATTTTCTTCCTCTACCTCGGTATTCCTTTAATAGTTAATGAACCGTCGACTCCCGAATTTATCTGATTTTTGACGGTTCTAAATGACCTATACCTAAGTTTACCATTTGTATTATTTCACCGGACTAAGCGAGGAGCCGGATCCATAATGGCAGATATTTAATACAAATGCTTACTGAAGTTTTTAATGAATAGTTTCATCGAAACTAAGTGAAAATAATAAAATAACAAGAGCGGATGCGATGACAAATTAAGTATATCTATCTGTCAGAACTATCAAAAATGAAAACAATCAGCTGATGTCAATGCTAAGAAGTGTTGCGTGAAACTGGGCTGAGTCTGACCAATCAGAGGTCTACAGAATTACCAACTTAAATTCAAATTACTCCTCCTGGTTTTTAAATGAGGTATAGTTAGATTAAGAGGTATATATCCAGTTTTTATTTCACTAACTTTTAGTTACTACACAAAAAATCTGCTTCAAAACCTTTTCCTATTAATTACATTATTTACTACCTTTACTACCGTTGAAACAGAAGCAAGTTTTTAAAATGCACATCGACGGATAATCGTCTTGGCATGGTTCCAATTTCCTATCATCTTTTCCCCAATCTCGCGTCGCCAGTCAGACTACATAGTCTTTCCGAGAATAATAAATCTGAGATTTATTTTCGTGCACACCTCGACGGTTTCATTACCTTCTTCTTTTTAAAGAAGAGTTGAAGTTGTAAAAAAATCTGATTAATGCATCTTAATATGCTTCTTTTATAAAACAAGGATAATGGATTATATACTGATGTTTCTTCGAGAGCCTGGTTACAGTTTTTTTTTTAATCCGACGGGTGTTAATATATTGATCAATTAAATTTTTTATGCTTATAAAGGTGCTTCTAAACGGGCAATATTTTCAGTGCAATATGTAGTTGCAACATAGTGGCTGGTAACATTGCCTGCAGTAACAGACAGATTGGATAATATATTGACAATATTTTCAGTGGGTCCCGTCCATATAGATACACATGTTTTGTGTTGCCTATGCATTTAATTGGTTGCAGCAAGAGTTGCCGGACGATCGCTTGGCCAGCGAAAATACTTTGCAATTTTACTTTGTTTTTGTGTTCGTTTGTTGTTGTTGTTATAAAATTTTTGGAGGTTTTAGTATATAAAATTACTAATACTTGGTCGTCGAATGAAAAAGTTATTGAGTTTATATTAATGAAATACATTTACATCCTGAGTTATAGAATGTGGAAACCGGAATTTATAAAGACAGAAATGCTAAAAAAGATGGATGGGCAGTTACCGCCGAAGAATTTGGTATATATCAAGTGATGAGGCCTACAAAAAATTCAGAAACTTGAGAACTTATGCAAAGAATGAGGTGAAAAATAAGAAAACCGGTAGTGCTGGCGGTAAACTAGTGAAATGGTATTTTTAACTTGTTATCAAGACTTATTTCTAGACTTAGGTAATCTAAAGTTTCACGTCTAAGGTTGAATCCACAATACAATTGAAATGTTGTCATGCTGGCTGGGCTATAGTTGCCAATATTGCAGCCACATATTGCACTAAAAATATTGCCCGTTTAGAAGGTGCTTAATGTAACTATATTATGTACTTTGGCAAGTTTATCTGAAGCCATGAAGGGAACGCAGTCGAAAACATTCGATATTGCCACGCTTACTATGAAAAAGCTAAAGTGCTAAGTATGTAGTGATAATGATTAGAAAAGGGAGTTTTTATTATTAACAATATTAACTATATTTTTCTATTAACATTATTTTTCCAATTTATGAATATTGAAAGATGAGCACTTTTCCAAATTTGTTATGGGCTTCTTCAAGCTCTGGCAGCGTTGTACGAAAACCATAATTACCACACTTCTTATTGGCAAGCGCGTGCGTGTGTTCTTCTCTCTAACTTCGTCAATTGAAGGATATTAATTTATCCAGTGGCGTTGGTATTATCAGTGACCTTTGTATTTTCAATTTTACTTGGTAAAATAGGTACCGTACGCCATTTGTACGTTTATGACAGATATGCGCCATTTTTCCTCTCCTCTTACTGATGCCCCGTAGCTTCAGATAAACTTGCCAAACATATATTCTGAAAATTGAAAAAGCGAAAAACCAACGGGGTTTGAACCCGGGATCGCTTAGCTACTAGCGCTAACGCTAACCCCTCAGCTAAGGCGGTTCCTACCCGTCAATTTCCTGTTCGGTATCATAAGTTACCATTTTAACCGCTACTGTGTCTTTCATCAAAATTACAATTCGTTAAAAATGCTTGGATTTTTTCACAAAATCTATCAATTTGGAATATACCCTGTATGCCTTATTCGAACAATTAAACGTGCATATCATGTCAATCTTTTTGGAAACTCCATTTTTCTTCAAATTAAGTGACAAATTGGTTGAAACATTTTTACAACAAAAGACGTGACAATTTTTAATTTCAGCAACGGTTGACTCAAATACTTTTAACGGTAATAACATTGAAAATTTGAATTTTATCACATTTGTAGAGTATGTAATATGCACATTTTCGCACGACCCATCACGATGATATCAATCAATCGTTTTTTAATTTAAAAAACACCCAAACTTAATTGAATGAGTCTTTTAAATGGAAATCCCAGGAATTGTGGGTAGCTTTTAATGTTTTTATTTTATTTTATAAAATATAGTTGTTCGTAAAAAATCTGACAAGTGTGTCAGATCATTTTTTTTATTTCACAGTTATTCTCAGGTCAAATATAAAACTGGGTTGAGTAACTTCATTATTCTTTTTTGGGAAATTAAGCCGCAATCTTCTTTTTTATATTTTTACGTTTAGTAATAAATAATAACTTATTATATATAGATACCAGGTTTATAAGAAATAATAATATACTCCTATATACACATAGATTCAAAAGTTTTGCATCACCTTCTTCGGATGCGAAGGAATTTTTTTGCGCTAACAATTTTTTATTGGCTTGTTTATCAATGTTTACCATTTCAATATGTTCCATATTTTTTGCAATATACAGATGCTTACAGTTTTTTTTGTGAGATAACATTTTTAGTGCGATCATTTTAACATTCAAGGCATTTGATTTTTACGATTTTAAGTGCAAACATGAATCGTCAAGTCATAAGTGAGATTGACCGTGCAAGAATAGTGGCTTTAGTTGAAGAAGGTCATTCTCAAAGGTTCGTGGCAAACAGCCGGTATCTCTAGACCAATTCTCTTCGTGATAGACCTAGAAGCGGTAGAAGGCGTGTTACTAATCAGCGGCAGAACCGCTATATCCACTTAACTATCCGAAGAAACCCGACCATGGCAATACCAGCACTCCAAAGAGATATGAGACATGCGTTGGGAGTTCAAGTATCGATCTCGACATTGCGAAAACGAATACTTGCGACAGGTTTGAGGTGTTGCCGACCAATAAGAGTGCCCAGACTACAGCCTGAGCACAGAGTTCGACGACTACAGTGGGCTCGAGAACACGCGGCCTTGCCTGGAGAATTTTGGAATTCGGTGTTTTTTTCCGACGAGATAAGGATTTGTTTGGTACAAGATAGCCATCGAATACGTGTGTGGCAGGATCCAACGAGAGCTGCTCAGCTTGCCCATGCTCGCCCCGTGCCGCCCTTGAGAGGAGGAAGTGCTATGTTTTGGGCTGGTATCATGTTAAATGATCGCACAGAATTAATTCATGTGGAGGGAACGATGACTGGTGATAGGTATTTGAGAGAGATTCTACATCCCCACATGAGACTATGGCGCGCAGCTGTTGGCAATTCCTTCGTTTTTATGGAGTATAACGCTCGACCTCATCGGACCAGAGCTGTAAGTATCTTGAAACTGAAGGGATAAATCGTTTGAACTGGCCTGCTCTTTCTCCTGACATGAATCCCATAGAACATGCTTGGAACATGCTTGCCAGGGCAGTGGCAGCACCCAGAAATCCACCCAGGAGTATACAAGAGCTTGTTCATGCGGCCCAAGAAGAATGGCGGAATATTCCTCAACAGAATTCAATAATTTGGTAAACAGCATGGGCAGGCGACTTCAAGCTTGCATAAATTCTAGAGGTGGAAATACTCTTTATTAAAAGTTCCTATGCAGGTTCTCACTTAACCTTTTCTTTAAAAAGAATCAATTTGTATTTAATTTATTCAATTTCAAAGAATACTTTTTATGTTTAAAGCAAGTTTATTATTGGATAATAAAAAATTTTGACAAATATACACGTTTTTTTTTTATTTAAACTAATTATTTGATTAATCTCTTATCCATTTATAATGAACACATTTTTTTTTCGGAGATTTAGGGTGATGCAAAATTTTTGAATCTATGTGTATATTTTTTTCCACTGATAGCTGTGCAGTTGACAATTATTGCTTTTTCTAGCCAACTGAGAAGTTGAATTTTTTTATTAGTGTTAAATACTTTTTTTTTTCAATAATGGACAAATTCAAGTATTTTGAGAATTCAGGGATAGTAGTTCAACAAAAACTTGTGTAACATAATTTTGTATACCCAAGAGATTTGCATAAAACTGCCATTAGTTTAAACTTCGCGCTCAACCAAAGATGACTGATGACACAACGAGTACGTTCATAATATATCGAAAACTGACTGTGTACTTGTCAGTCAGACGACGGGGTATAAACACTTCTCGTGGTGCGTTTGTGAATAATTTTTAATTTTTGTCTTAAATTTGGCTAGCAGTGGAAAAAAATTGTATATACCTACACCACGGTGGTGAAGATATTTATAAACCTCGCAGGCTCGCATCTTATTTCTCGGGACAAAGCCACTCGTGAAATAGTTTTGGTGCTCGGTCATTAATAATAGTCTTCACCACTTTGGTATATAATATACTATCAAATCATCTGGGAATATTAATTATAAGTTACTGGGTTCTACATTGATTTTGGTTTACGTAAAAGTCACAATTTTTTTACTTTCCCATCATATACTATTACGTCTTAATTTACATGTACACGAATTGGATCTTAGCGAACACGACAATTATTATATTTATGTAATTTTAAACGAAGTAACAAATTATGCTGAATTTTATATTAATACTAAACATATAATGGTTAAACTCGGTCGATAAATTTTAAGACTAAAGGCGTGTGAAAAGTGACTGCATTTCACACAAAATCGTTCACAAGCTCGTTCAGTCTTAACACTTTTAAAACTAATCCTCAGCCTCTTGGAGTTTTTGTATGAATCGTTTTTGTGACTGAGGTCCAAGTATGAGCTCTAAAATGAGCCTAGAGAGTGTGAATCCCGACCGACAACCATTCGTCAGACAGATGAAAACCAAAATTACTCTTCTTCAATATTATATTCTTTATGAAATTTCTTATCTTTCACTGTTTGTATAAAATATGAAGCATAAAACTTGTAATTGTTACACATCTCAAAGAGTCCGTTATTTCAAATTCAAAGCTCGCCATCTTGGTAACAACCAGCACAATCACGTGTCGGCGCGTCTATGCCGACCGATAGTACAAAGACAAGCTGTATCTAATGAAAAATACTAAGAGCGGGTGTGAACCGTTTGTGCTTTGCTCATTGATGATTCGGGTAACCAAGAGGGCACACAGACTGGGGAAGAAACAGGAGCAGGGGTGTATAGTGAAATGAGAAACACAATATGTTCCTTCTCACTAGGAGAACATACCTCTGTATTTCAGGCAGAGGTTTATGCTATCCTAGAATGTGTCGGAAAGAACAAACATAGGACTGACACTCTTAGGATAAACATACTAAATGACAGCCAGGCAGCCCTTGCAGCTTTAAACAGCCGCAAGGTAACATCCAGACTGGTAGAAGAATGCCAGAAAGAACTAAATGAACTAGCAGACGACATTAAAGTAATTAAAATTAGTGTGGGTGCCGGGACATAACGGTATTTCTGGAAATGAACAAGCTGATGAACTCGTGAGAAGAGGTTCGGCAACAGCATATGTTGGACCAGTACCAGCTCTTGGGACCACAAAGAAGGTAGTCCGAGGGCAAATACAAAAATGGTTACAAAGCCAACATAGACTTCAGTGGAGGAACACTCCAAAGCAGGTACACAGTAAAACCTTCATAGGTGACACATGTGTAAAACGGGCCGAAGAACTACTGAATATCAGTAGGAATAAGCTAAGAATTATTACAGGTTATCTAACGGGTCATTGTAACGTTATATTTGGCCACTATCATTGAAATATTTAAATATCTACCGGACGGCGAGTAGCCAGTCCTTTTTCCTTACCAACATGTAATTCTCGTCGAGAACCTGTAGCACCGATCACCGCTGAAAGGCAAATTTTTACATTTAATGTGCGACGGATAATCTCCGTTCGTGAGGATCAGTATACACTGATATTGGTCAAATATTTCAATTCTTCCTTCCAATATAGAGAGAGAGAAATTAAGAACACACTACGAATATGTAAATTCTTTCTCGAAGCGGAGCATGTGAACAGGAAAGGAATATGTAACGTATGTCGATTGCTCATCGCATGGTTCAATTTAATAGCGAGTAGTAAGAGTAAGCTTTCTTTCTCCTGTGAACTATAAACCGATAAGGTGAAAATTTTCAATTTATTGTAAGAGGTTTACCTCAAACTTTTTTTTCCTAAAGTGCATTCAATGTGAATGCATTTAGTACCTGAGACTTTGTACCTGGAAGTTTGTACCTGGAACTTAGTACCTGAAACTTTGTACCTGAGACGTTGTACCTGCTAATTTTCCGGACGAAGTAGTTTCCATGAGACATCTCAGACACGTAGAAAATTAAGGAAAGTAAACCAAAGTAAACAACGTGCTTCAACAAACAACAACAATATTTTGTTTTATATTTCACTGTGATATTAGTTTAAAGTCATTATAAAACTTGTAAATTTAACAACGTTGTTCATATTCCTTCTATTCCAACATTTCCAGGTTTGTTGATAGAGAGTTGTGAGGTGAAAAACAAGTCGACTAATATTATTCAGGGTGTTGACCACTTACCTTTCTTGATTAACTTTAATTACATTTCTCAACTTGATTTATTAACTTTATTTATTAAATTCATTGTATGTGTGTATCTGGCGCTTATCACTAGGAGGGAAAAATATAATAGCAAAAATCAGAAATGAAAAGCATGTACGTAAAAGATCACCTGCATAAAATAGGGTTATATAACGGGGACCTCAGCTGCAGTCTTTGTGGAGTGGAGACCGAGACCGTAACCCATATCTTATTTGATTGTGAGCCACTGGACTCGAGGGGACAAACAATCTTCGGAGAAGCCAAAATGTGCCACCTGAAGTATATGGCACACATAAAATGGACCTATATCTGGATGGGTGGACTAAATGTGGGGGAGTATTTATGAAAAAAGCAATTGCAAATGGATAAGTGTATTAAGTTTTCGTGGAACTAGAAAAATGGCAAGTTCAATTCAAATGTTAGAGTTAGTGTTCATACAGAGCAATCCCTTCGAGTAGGCGTGTGTAATAAAAAATATATTGATTTTTTGTAACCTCGTAACAAGAATTTGGACGATGAACATTTCTATGTCGGGAATTTGTCGTGGAAGCACCGAATTTCTCTGTTACACAGCAACGATAAATTAATAAATTATGAATGTAATTGTTTAATTGTTTCATATTATCATGTGGGCAACGAGAAGTCAAAATAATTTCGGCCATTTCCCGTTTAGGTGAACCGGAGAACGCACACCGTGTTCAGGAAACAAAAAGAAATTTAAATTTTAAATGGGAAAATGTTGCCTTGAATTGAATTTTTTTTTCAAGTGTGGGTTGATAAATAAACAATATAACTATACAGGTTATACGGTCGGATGAATATAGCGATCAAGACAAGGTAAAAAAAGATCAAATTCCGTACGAGTTAAACTGTGAGAAAAAATTTTTTGTACTCTTTCCTTATTCAGAACAAAATATTAAAATGAAACAAACTATGTAGATATATTGCTTTACTAAACTATACTCCCCCAGGCGACAGAAGCTTTAAGGTTATTCCCCTGTCAAATCTCTTCAACAAGCAGCTGGATCTCAGCCAAAAGATTAAGTATCGGAAATTCACTCCAGTTCGATAAAATGGATAAAGGAATATGACCACCAAACGGACAAGGGGAATAAATCCACGGAAAGTATACTGGCTTTATACAAAAGATAGTAGCAGCATTACTGCGGTCACTGCTCTCTAAGGAAGCACAAGGATACCATGAGCATAGATTGAAAGGCTGTTGATTCCTGGAATTAGAATGCTTAAGGAATTCTTTAGTAAGAATTATCTGAAAAAAATGTTAAGCCTGATAAGTGCAATTAGGGGCTAAATGCTTAAGCTCAAGGTGTCGAGGACTTGAAACCTCGACTGGATGTACTGAAACAATATATCAATCAATGTGTCCTTTGTTAACATCAATCAATTTTCGGCAGACTTTACTTGTGGATGACCAACATTGTTCAAACAAATCCATATGAAACCAATGTAGCAGCGGTAGCATCTTGGAAATTCTTCCAATATCTAAAGGGACTATAAAATAAGGTTTAATTGGTTATTCCCTTTTTTAATGAAAAGATTCGGTGGTTTAGTACTACTTTAATAGAGTAATTACTTTTTGCGCGATCGATCTTTTTTGTTTATTTACAGCATCGGTTGTCAGTACAGTAGGTTGTGTTACTGGTCTAACACGTCGGTAAGTGATTTACTTACCGTTCAGACGTCGGTAAGTAAACTACGTCTTAGCTCTACATACATTTAAGTGGTCCTAAATAATATATTACTTCATTCATTACACAAAAGAAACAAGAAGATTGATATTTTTTAATGAACAGAATCGAACAGAACAGTATAAAAAGTAATAAATAGCATGAAAACAATTTCACCAAAATGAAAATTATATTTTAAACTGATCGAGAAGTATAAATGTCACTTTTGACATTTCGTTCATTTCGAAGAAATTTAAATTATTTTATTCGAAATTCGAATATTTCAATACGATCGCGCAAAAAATGGTATAAGCATTTAGAACGTAATACCGGTCTCCAGCAAAATTGGAGGCTTCGCTACGCTCAGCCTCCAAACATTGCTGTTGACCGGTAAACAACCCTAACCGTTTTTGATATTAAGGGCCGGTTTTACAAGAGAGATTTATACTAGGTATAGTTATTCTGGGTATAAAATTATACCAGAATTTATACCTAGTTTAAAACTGGTTGGTTTTACGATGCTTTTTTACACCGGTATAGAAATTATTGGAGTAAGAATTGCTATACCGGTGTAAAAAAGCATCGTAAAACCAACTATTTTTATTCTAGGTATAAATTTTGGTATAACTTTATACCCAGTATAACTATACCTAGTATAAATCTCTCTTGTAAAACCGGCTCTTAAATATACTATTGAATGTTTCCTGAATAACTTTTGAAGCTCGCAATAATTTACATTAGGCAATGGAATAAAAAATTGGTTCCGCCCGGGATCGAACCGGGGACCTTCTGCGTGTAAAGCAGACGTGATAACCGCTACACTACGGAACCAGTTGCAGACAGCGATTAAGAAATGCAAAATTTATTTAAAGTGAATAAAGAGAGCTATTTGGTATAATTGATTAATAATAATAATAATATCAATTTGACTTTTTTAAGAGCAATTTATCGATACTACCGGATATCAAACACAATTGGATTTCCGTTGGTTTTTGTAATCCCTAGTTTCGAATATGATTTGTTGAAATTCAAATCAGTAAATTCAGTAGGAATTAATTATGTGAATAAAACTAGTTATTTAATTGTTAATATCACCAAAATATAAATTCTTAATTATTAAATAAGTGGTTCCGTAGTGTAGCGGTTATCACGTCTGCTTTACACGCAGAAGGTCCCCGGTTCGATCCCGGGCGGAACCAAGCTTTTTTAAATTCTCTTCAATTTAAGGAAAAAAATTCACATTGAGAAATGATCAGTCAACATTACATCTAATGGTATATCTAACACCAAGGTGGTTAAATAAATACCTCCCACTCTACACTACAGCGTTCACAAACGCAACACGAGAAGCGTTTAGTGGAAAAACATATTTTGTCCACGACCACCTAATAATAAGTCAATATTTTACCTCCTAACTAAAGGTATATGGTACCCATATATCAACTGTCGTGAATTATGGTTCATATTTCACTGTAGTGTATTATGGTTCATAATTCCCAACTAGAGATGGGGGTACAATATGAAATAAACTATTAAATCTGTGTATTTTGTTCAGGAAATTTGTTTCTGACATATATCGTATCTATAAAATATTGTAATTTTTAGTATTGATACTTTTCATAACGATATTTTCTAATATTAAGTATTTCAAAACAATATATAACGGTACGTTGTATTGATACTTTCTACAGTATCGCCCATCTCTATATATGTCAAATTATTTGAAGTAGCTACCACAACATTTTGAGGTTAGTAATATGCCAAATCGCTACTGACTTTTATTTATTTATAAATAAATTAAGTGTCGTGGACAAAGTATAGTATTCTACTCGCAATTTATGGCCATAATTCACTTGGGTGACTTGCGCCCCTCGCCTGCGGCTCGTGACGCAAACGTCACCCATCGTGAATTATGGCTATCATAAATTGCTCGTCTAATAATATACTATTAACTGTTCATTTGAATTACTCAGAATGTGATATAGTTGCATAGTCCAGGATATCCCAGACCAATCAATTACAAATTTATTTTAACAAAGAAGCTCTACCCTTAAACTGGTATGTACTATGCAAGGGCGTAATAAAATAAACTTTAAAATTTGGTTTTACAGCTTACAGAATCTCCAATCGATTTTTAAATTTATTCCTCCCTCAAAATTTTCCGACCTAGGCTCGGGTCTCACGAGCCTAAGTTCGCTACTGGTCACATGGTGAAATTAAAGCATTATTGTACATTTTAGAGACTACAATTAAAAATATTTTACATGAAGAGTTATCTGTAACAAAATTAGTTTCTCCTTGGATACCGCATCTGTTACAGAAGAACTAGTGTTAAAAGAACTCTAAATCAGTTTAACGCAGGAAACTCATAAAATATGAAAGTGGTGATGATTTACTCTTGTTTTTTCACTATTTAATTTTGAAAAATAAAAATATTTGTGCATGCACAAAAATAAAATTTATCTCCGCCTATGCCGATTAAAGGAAAGAGTCGGCAAGGGCAAGGAACACGTATTTTAATTTCTGCAATTGATTTTGGACACAACTTATACCAATACTGATTTTCACGGTTTTTGTTGTAATTTTCTTATTTATTTCTTCATCAAAAATATTGAGGAACATTGTTGTACCGTAAAAGATGAAGAAGTTTTCCTCGATTTTCCCTAGGCGTCTTCGCCTATTTTCGAGTTTTCTCTCTAAGTCGAAATTTTCACGTGAACCGTCTTACCGAAAAGTCAAAGTAAGTAAGTCAGTCGCAACGTTCATCGTAATAGACCGGTCGCTAAAGTTGGATGGACACGTAGAGGGGGGCATATAAGCAGAAATCAACATATTCACCTAACAGTACGATCGAACACTCACGTCATATAATTTTCTTCAACACGCCGAAGAATAAACTCGATAAGCGCGTGTTTTTCTTTTACTCAGTACAATCTCGTCGGGAGTACTTAAGTACCAGTGACTTAAAACGATTCGTATCGGTGAAATTATTTATCGACCGTTTTTTTTGTTGTTATGTGAGTGCCCCGAGTGGTGAAAAGTGAGTGAATATGGTGGTTAACAAAATTAGTAACATGCCAGCTCATCCGAATTTAAATATGCGACGTATATTTCTATCTAGAAAGGTACATAAATTTTCTTTATTTTGAAATAAAACAACAGAATAAAAGGTTCAAATAACATAAAGGGCTACTTAATAATATGTAGAAGCCTTTATTACACGAAGAAAACAAAAAAATTGTTGGCCATAGGCCAAACAAAACATCCGATCTGTGAAATTTGTTGATCTATTTTAATATTGTTGATAGAACGCAGCATCTTCTTACTTAAAAGATTGTCAGGAAAAAGAAGAATTACTATTATATAACAATAAGTCTGTATACTTATGTTTTGGGGTATTAGAGTGTAAATTTGTAATTACTAGTCCCATAAAAAAGGGTGGAAAACTTAACAAGCTGTATGACAGTGGCGTTAATTTTTTTTTGCATAGCTAGAATACTTTGGTCATTGTGAATAAATTGATTTCATTCCCTTTGGAATTAAAAAACCATACATCATTTCGCATTATAAGACCCATAAAAAAGGGTGGAAAACTTAAGAGGCTGTATGACAGTGGCGTTACTACGAGGGTCTTTTATATTTTACAAATAGAGCTAGAATACTTTGGTCATTGTATATAATAGTACTGAGTAAAATTAATTTCGTTTCACGTTAAGGTCCCTTTGGGGATTAAAAACCCATACATCATTTTGGTCATTGTATATAGTTGTGAGTAAAATTGATTTCATTTCACGTTAAGGTCGTTTTGGGGATCAAAAAGCTATACATCATTAATGAGTCTTGACCTACTCACAAGTGAACCATTGATTCTCATTGGTGCATGTAGTTTTCGATTGGCCTAAGCAAAATTTACTTCAATTGCTAGTCCACATTAACTGTGTACGTTCCAGGGTAGGTTTAGTTATTTCTGTTATTCACCTGTTATTCAAGAGGGTTCAATAAAACTCCAAGTCCAAACCACAATTATTTAATTTTGTTCACCAAAAGGACAAATTATTCTGATACTAGTTTCGGTACATTAATTACCATCATCAGGCATCATGAAACATGTAAAATTGGAAGAATATTAGGTTGTTGCCATTAAAAATCTGTAAAGTACGATACTATTAATTAATTTTTTAAAAACACTAATTGAATGTGGTTAAGAAAGAAAAGAAAAGGAAAAATTGGAAAAGACATGGGAAAGAATTAATATTTAGGAAATAGGCAAAGTGAAACAACATTTATATTTTATTTTGTTGGTAATAATCGAAATTATGGCTTTATAGCTGTGTGTTTTGCTATCCTTGTTTACTTTTTCCGATCCATTCACATGTTCCACGAATTACTCAATTTTATATTGTTTTTAAATGAGTTTCTGTTAATATTGTATTGAACAATGCTAATTATCCTCAAACCAATTTAGAAAATAGAATGAAATAGGGAGATAAAGTCAGGTAAGGAAGTCGTTACTGACAATAACAATAGAATTCCAAAAAAAAATTTTTTGCATCTTCTTATTGAAATTATTACCCTTGTTTACAAATTAGGAAATATTTATGGATTATTTGAATATTCTTAGTAAAATAACTTGATAAGATAAGCAAACACATCTACGACACTGACAGCATCATTTTGGTAGATGTGGTTAAAGTTTGTCTAAAACCAATCGAAAAAGCTACGATCAATAATAATTATTTTTTTTGTTATTTTATTTTGGTTGGGCCGATTGTTGGTAGAGGTTGATACACTGAAAGTCCCAGTATAATTTTTGTAATCTAAGAAATAAAAATGTGAAATAATTCCACTTTTCTTCAATCTGAAGAAAAACCTGCCTCAAATAATGTGCTAACAATCAAAAATGGAATAACATTTTAAAATAAAATAGTTTTTCCACTACTAGCTGAAAAGTTGACAATTATCAAGATAAAATTATTCGAATAAAAATACCATTAGTTTAAAATTGGCGCTCAACCAAAAATGAATGATGACATTACGAGTACCTTCATAATTGGGCGGAGTAGAATTCGATGAGACCTCTGGCGGAGAAAATTGTAACTAACGCAACGAGTAAAATAATTCGTTTTGCATTGTTTTTGTATTATATTCAAGTCAACGTAATTACCGTAAATTCGTACTTTATTTGTTTAATTTTGTGTCAGTGACAAGTTTAAAACTGTGTTTTTCTATTTAACTCAACTGTCATCATTTCAGAGGTAATATTCTTATATAATCAGAGATATTATGGAAGAGGTTATGTTATTTTATTTTTTGTTTTCATTGCAGATCAAAGAGAAAATAAGTCGGTATTAAAGATTTAAAATATTACTCAATACAAACCTACTTTCCCTGCAACTTTTGTAGATATAATTGTATCAAAAATAAAATAAAAACACGAAATCAGACCTAAAACTAAACAGTTAATTGAACGCTTGGTGTACTTTTCACAAATATCAACCAAACCTATAACTCCAAAAATAAAAAGATTAGGAGTCAAAATTTAGTTTAACAACACAAAATACTAAAGCACAATCAAAGAAAAAGCAAAAGTTTTACAAAACACACACTTAAAATAACTAAAACAGCAAAATAAAACCACTTAAATATCAAAGGGCTTATACGGCAGCTGATTTGCTTTATTCCATCCGCCATCTATCGAATTCTAGTTTTCCCAATATATCGAAAACTAACAGTGTACTTGTCAGTCAGACGACGGGGTAAACGCTTCTCGTGGTGCGTTTGGGAATTATTTTTAATTTTGTCTCACATTTGGCTATTAGTGGCAAAAAATGTATGTTACGGTTAAAGTATTTACTTGGCTAGTATATAAACTAGTTGGATTGTATACTTATAAACTATACGAAATTTATCGCTAAAACTCAAACCACAAGAAAATCACACAAATTAGCTAGCATTTTTGGCTAGTTTGTAAGCTATCCACATTAGTTGGATAAAGTGTGAACCTGATATTGGTAGTCATACATAATAACCAACGAGTTGGTTTAGTATGTAAACCATCCAATTCTCTTTGGGTAATTTAGTGGGTTTATGTTTCATCAAGTGTTGTGTGTTGTGACAATGTACAGGTTGTGTCTCTACCTACAAACTTCTCGCAAGAAATTTAAACCAGGAACTGTCGGCATGTCCGTAAGAGTACCCATTCCAGATGTAGATCGAAGTCGGTCAGATCATAGAAATATATTGGGCGTCATAATGAGTGTAGAAGAGGAATTTTACCGAATTGGAACTGTTCACGGTGTCCTTAAACAGCTCTATTCCCGCAACGGATTTGAAATATGTAAGCAACAATTTTTAAAGCTGGAAAATGTCAAGACGGACAACGAAATAACATTACGAAGCGCTACAGGAAAATTTTCAGTATCGGGTTCAACCCAAGGATATTCGAAGTCACTGCAAGAAGAGTTGTGCGAATAAAAAGTGTGAATGTCTTGCGCCTGGATAATAGTAAGTGCGGACTACCGAGTTGTACCATGACTACCTAAGTTAATCCATTTCCGCCTTTATTGGGGATTATACTGACCATCGAGGTGGATCAATACGAAATTACACATAAGCCGTATTTATTGAGGGAATACCCAGTACCACTAATAATAAATTGTATTTAGGCACATATTTGTTTTTATTTAGTTACATATGGATGTTTTGATCTTAAACAGTAGTGGGAAAGGCCTCATCTTTATTTTTGTATGTAGAAATTGTTATATATGGATGTTTTGATCTTAAACCTAATTTATATAAAATTGTTAAGGTCATTAGTAATTAGACTTTATTTTTAAATCGTTAAACTTCCCAGGAAATTCGGTGGTACAACTCGACGGTAGGATTATACCTACCTGATATCTGGTGGTACAACTCGGCGATCCCGTAGTAAGTGCCACAATAGTGCAGCCTGCTCCTACAAATAATACTGTTCTTTGTTTGGTGGTTTTAATGTCCTGACATATTTTATTGTTAATTTTTTGTCACCTGGTATTGTTTGAGTAATATTTCTTGTACTTTTCCAAAAGTAATAATAGGTACCTGTAACAATCTTACATTGTACCAATAAAGAAACCATTTTTGACTAAGGATTTTACTACCAACTCGTTGGTTATTATGTATAACTACCAATATCAGGTTCGCACTTTATCCAACTAATGTGGATAGTTTACAAACTAGCCAAAAATGCTAGCTAATTTGTGTGATTTCCTTGTGGCTTGAGTTTTAGCGATAAATTTTGTATAGTTTATAAGCTAGCTGGATAGTATACAAACCAGCCATTACTCGTGAAGTGAAAATATGATTTTCCATCAAAATAACCAGACAGTTGGATAGTTTGTATACTATCGAACTAGTTTATATACTAGCCAAGTAAATACTTTAACCGTAACATATACACCACGGTATTGAAGACATTTATAAACCTCGCACCTAATTCCGATCGGGGAAAGCCCCCGCAAAATCATTTTGGTGCTTGGTCAATAATAATAGTCTTCACCACCTTGATGTATAATATACTATAATCATACTCGTTTTAACGTGGACGAGTGTCATACCAACAGGTCAAGTGTCGAAATTTTAATGATAATATTAATGTCATAAACTCATCAAGATTAATTTAATTCATGTGATAAGACAAAGGCATCAGTTTACTTCCTAAAAATAATACAATTATTTACAGCTTTCTTGGTGAATACTTGATTATAAAGGGTGTCCTACTACTATAAAGTCACAAATATTAACGGTTCCAAGCTGTTGAAATGTTTACGTTTGGAAATCCTTGATATTGTTTCGTAAAAATTTAAATATTTCCTTAAAAAAAAGAGTAAATGCCGAAACTGTATACATTTTTGAAAAGGGAAAGAAAGGGACTTTCAGATGGTATTAAAAAATACAGGGTGTTTTGATTCAGCAAACAATGAGCCAATAGTCATCCCATTTGCTGGCGCTATAGATGCAAGTTTTGTTTTTATTGATGATAATTCTCGTCCTTATCGAGCAATTCTTGTGAAATATTAGGTAGAACATCATTGGTCTGCTAGGATGGAGTGGTCACCCTGCTCAATTGATTACCGATTACCTACTCATATTTTTGATTGGAAGAAACCTGCTATAAAAGATCAGTTTCTTTAAATATACAGTTATACAAATCCCTACAAGTCCAATCCTTACAAATCAAACGGCGCTTGCTCGTTTGCGAAATATAAAAAGCGTAAGAAAAGCCGGAGAAGCCAGATACCGTTTCTTTTGACCGGACACGCAATCAAAAAGCCTAACTATCCTCGGCTCCCCGGCTTTATCCGGACGCCTGGCAACCCCAACCATAAGTAACATACAGTATCTCAATGAATGTTTACCAATAAAACTCATCAATTTCATCATTAATAAACAAATTATAGACTTATTCATTTATCTTTGGGTATAATATCGGTAATCGTTTGTAAACAAACTCCAATAATTTAAAACTGTTTTAATTTCGTCGTTTAAATTATACCGAACCGAATCAATCTAATCTATTTTGTAATTTCATTGACCTCTCATTTATGATCGAACCATCGAAATGTACAAATTAAATCATACAAATCGTTTTTAAATTGTGAGAAAGTATTACTGTATCAACCAAATCTAGATTATATTAACTAGACCGCCTTGCAATTATATTGAATAACCGCACAATTATACAGTGGAAAATGGGTCGTTTTAATTATTATTTGTAAGATATACACTAACTAATCGGGTCTAAGTTGAAAATTATTTTAAAAATAGGCTTCGTAATACAACAATTAGATAGAGTAATAAAAACACACCCAGTTGTCGATAAGGGAACTCGGTCTTTTTTATTGACCATAGAACTGGAAATGCAAGGGTATAACAACTGTGCCTACCAGAAGACTATACAAGGTGAGTTCGGAATGGATTTTTTGGTGCGGTGCTAGTGTAGTGTTCGTGTAGTGCAGAGTTTAATCACGTGCTGATGGTGTATGGATGGTGTGATCAGTGTGTAACACCACCATTTTGTACCGAGTAAACGATGTCCCAAACACAATAATAGTGCGCACTATATTCTCTCTGATCAATTAACGAACGCAACAGTGTCAATGGTGCCAAAAGTGTTGACACTTTTTACCATTCCGAACTCAGCTACAGTGTGTAAAAGCCCAACGGAATAAATACATTATTTCGGTTACTGTGTAGTTCTTTTCAAGATCTAAGAAATTGACTTGACTTGACTTAGGTTTGAGAAGCAATAAAACCATAAAACTTTTTAGATTTACCGTACAGGGCCGCACTATACCTGATGAAAAAGAAAAAGTTCTAAGTAAGAATGACCCAAAAAGAGTTTTCAGGTAATAATTTATTTTTCTCCAACAAATTAAGTCCCAATCCCTACGACGTATACTTTTATGGCTTTATTGCATGTCATTATCCCATCTCAGGTTAGGTCAGTTTCTTAAATCGTGAAAAGAATCCAAGTTTGGATTTAATTATAAATTGATCTTCTTCAACTTGAAAATGCGATACCTACTTTCAAACCCCTTTGAATTGCTTAAACATGTCATCCCTACCTTCGAATGACAAGTACAGTCAAAGTCAAATGAAACGCACAACTGGATTAGGTCGAGACTTCATTATTTAAACATCTGCTATCCCCATCCAACAGATCTACGTTTTTTAGGTCACAATTGAAGTATTTCTAATACATTTTAGCGAAGGCTTACCACCATAAATCATTGAAACTAATTGACTTTTTATGAATCTTGGGTTTTGTCTTGTGCGTTTCATTTGACTTTGACTGTACAGCCCCTTATTGTTTAAACAGTGTGGCTAGAGTTGCGCCAGCGGAATTATGAATTTAAAATTTTGTGATTCAGCATTCTTGTACATTGTAAGGGGGTGAAATTAGCAGGCCTCACTTTATTTAATATCGAATCTTTCTTTCGAAATTGAGTTTCATGAAATAAAAATATTATTTATAGGGTATTGTTATCTTATTGATAGTTGAAGAGATCATTATAAATTCAAAAATGTGTCTGAAACACTCCAGGGTGATTCAAGAATAATGAGCGCTTCTTCATGTAAATAAGCAACTTTCGCTAGATTCTTCCTTTAGAGTGAACCGCAGGTAGCGAGGACAATAGAACCCTAATACCATTACCATTCAAATATATTATTTAGAAGTGATATATTTGCCGTGACAGCGCAGTGTAGTTGGGTAATATTAATACGCTAGATTATTCAATTTAATTAATTCATTACTAACTTTTACAAATAAGAATGATTTGTAGCCTTAAGAAGTTCTTAAATTTCTTAAAAACTTGCAGATTATGTACCTAATCAAAATTCCATTTCATCAGAATCTGACGAATCTTCAACTTCAACATTAATTATTATAGATTCAACGGTTCCATGATATTGTCCAGTTGCCACATCTTCTGTTCTTCTTTATGCGTATGACTCACAGCTTTTTTCCAGCTCTCTGCAGACACTTTTGACAAAGAGTTTTGCAGCAATTGAAGTAGGTCTTCCAATTCATAAGTTGTGCAATTGTTATATTTTATCCTGCCTAAATTTCAATGTCCGCCTATGGTTTATTGCGGTTTTAGGGTCTCTTACCTGAAATCGTGACATCAATATGATAAAAATACATTATAAAATTTTTGTTGTCTCCCTTAAGGGCTGAAATCGGGCACAATCTCTTAGGTCACCCCAAAATACATATAGGTATACTTATATTTAGAAACACCCTGTATTTAACTAATACTAATTGAAAACAGTTCTTTGTTAAATTTTCACTAAACAAATTATTATAAGCATAGTAATCAGTACGAAATATCTCCGAACGAACTTTAACTATTATATTTTTAAACTTTGTACGTTAATTGAAATAAATTTTGTACCTGTGCTTATCTATAGATAGTAATTTGACGCAATATTCCGCGAAATTCGCATAAATATGTAGATATATGTTTGTACGAAAAATATTTACATAACTCGGAATTCGACCAGGAATATTTTCGTTTATTTTAACAACCTTATATTTATTGTAAATTAACAAATAATGAAAACGCACTCCCTATAAATATGTACGGTTGAACACATTTATTTCATTAAAAAAATAAACCTAAACATACCGGCACGTATACTTTTTTACCGGAAAACAATATCTAGCTGGAAATACATTTTTCAAAGACATTAACCGTTCAACTAAGAAGAAACAACTACTTCCCGGGCTATAGACCCCGACGGATATTGGATTACACTTCAAAGCACTTTCAAAACTTATAGCGTTGGAATAATTATTATTTTGCGATATCTATTGGTAACGCGCTTTATTAAATAGGACAATATTACAGGAAACTGTAATAATACTTTGATATCTGAGGTCCGGTTTATCAATAGCAACAATTTATCCGTCAGTTAATGCTTAACTACCAGTTATTTTTGAAAGGTCGGTTTATCCAACAACATGATAACTTTATATGGCAGATAAAATGTCAATGTCAGTCAATGTCACAGTCAACTGGCGGATAGGTCGATATCTGGAGGTTAAGGTAACCTCACATTTTTGTTTCGATTTCGTTGTGGTGTTGTGTCAAATTTACTTGGGTTTCGAGCAAAGTGAAAAAGGGAAAGTACTAGTACTACTAAAAAGAGAGGATGCAATTTTACAGCAGAGGATGGAAATTTGCCCCTAAAAATTGCAAATAAACATAAAAATGTATTATAAAATAAAATAAAACGGATGGGGCAACCTGGAAATCAAAAGAGGAGGCATGGATCATCTACCTATCAATTCGACACTCAAGTGATTCCTCAATCAGTTCTAATATTGACAGAACAGTCTCTTTTGTCATTCTAAATCTTGCATGAAAATCCTGGTCATGCCACTTCTCGAAGTTTTCCACTCTTTCTCTAACTGTATAAGGTCTTCTTTCGTACTCAAGAGCTTGCACAATATCCTTGTCCTCGTCGCTATCCAGAATATAATCATTCACAAAATTGATATTTATCAACAACGACAACAACCAAAAACTCTTCAAGAAAGAAAAATAAAAACAGATAAACATTCACCAATAACCTAACAAAAATATCAATTGATGCGACATGATCTTGTTCTTGTAACAACCAATGAGATTGCACACATTCATTCGTCAGCATTGCTAACTTTCATTATCTGTCAGTTTACAAACTAGAGAATAAAAACGAGTTGATAAGCCGCTTCCGAGCAAACTGGAACTTTATCTGCTAGTTACTTTTATCCGACGGATACTTGACTGATGGATGATATTAGGTGCAATTCTGTAAGCAAATGTTAAATTTTCACACAGTTAAAAATAAGACAATCTTCTAACCCATTTTTGCTAGTCTGTAAGCATATTAAGTTTTAAAGTATTAACGGAAAACTCTTTATTGGATACCATACATGTTAAAATTTGAATTATAATCTTGACTATGTATAGATTAAAACATTTATAATAGCGTAAACTTTGTCAAATTTAACGGCGTACCGTTAATTTTCAACCACTTCTTATAGAATTGACCCTATTATTGGCTATTATTGATAAACCGGGCCTGTGAGTCTATCAATGTAGCAAGCCTGACATTAAAAAACTAAAAATCTCGAAACAATAGATCTACCACCATATAGCTCCGACTTAGCACAGAATGATTTTTTTATTTTCTACTACCTATTGAGAAAAAAAAATATATTTGTCATATAGCTATGTAACCATGTAGGTTACTCACCTACACTTCAATTAGAATAAAATAAGTTGGGAACAAAGGCAGTCGGAAAGAACAATTTAATACAAAGCAAAGAAACACGATCATTAGGTAGTCTAGACCGGTAGACGCCAGTCGATTTAAAAATATAAAAATCTCTCGTATTGGCCACAAACGATATTGTTAACAGAAATATTGTATGATGAAAGAGGAGTAGATGGAAATACGATTACATTTGTTTAGAATTATAAGAAACGACAATATTTATATACGTTTTAAATGTAAATGCAGTGCAATGACTGAGTATCGATAAAAATAGCCGAGTGCAACTTATACTATGTGCGTAAGAAAGTAAAAGACAAATCCGTTTACACTTTTAATTATTTAAACTATACGCGAATAAAGTGATTAACCCCCTGACGACAGAAAATAAAAGTTCATCATCTGTATGTTTTCTTTTAGCCAGGGGCGGATCTTGGATTGTAATCCTACCCTAAATTAATCCCGTACTATAGTTTTTTTTCTAAAAATACATAGTGCAAGTACCAAACGTGATGGCGAGTTCTCCCCAATACGCACTAACTCATTTTTAATGTTACCTCCCACTACAGCTCTTGCAAGACATATAAATGCTCTGTACAGAGGAGTATCATTGGTCGTCCTCCAATTCTGTTGGTGTTTGGCATTGTCTAAATTGTTTTTGTACTACACTAACCGGCAAGGAGATTATCGTAATCCAACAGTTATTTAGTTGGGAGAGTCTATACCTGCGCGATCGCTCGCCATCACGTTTGGCACCTGCAGTAGAGTTTTGGAATGCAATAATCCTTTGACAACCCCAATTGATGTTAGCCCCTTCACCCATCTTAATCCCCCCAGTGAGGGTTTTTTGAATATTTTTTAACCAGGCTTGCGTTCTGTATCTGTAGAATAGGGAGGGTGAGTGTAGGCTCACAGCACTTAGGCCACATGTGACCCATTGTTCATCCTCCAGAGGAGCTGTCCTCCTAAGTCATCGTCCATCCTGTCGTTCCCAGGAAGGTGGACAGGTCACTAGGAGACATCTCTTTTATATCGGCAGATGTAGACCAAGACTCACCGAACACAGACTCTCTTATTGACGATAACTCCGGACACTAGCATAAGACATGCCTGACAGTTTCATATTCCTGTTCACACATCCTGCATAGAGGTGTGTCCACTAGCCCCATAGTATGGAGGTGTTTCCTTAGTTGACAGTTTCCAGTCAGAAATCCTACTGTTGAACGTAGGTTTTCCCTAAAATTTTTACTCCAGCCGCTTCCATGGCTAAATAATTGGCAATACGACTACCTTTACTCCTGTCGTACCCTTTAACCCACCTCAGGATAATATTGTTATCTGCCGAGGCGTTACCTAAATCTTGGTGGCACTCTAGTACTAGCCCCTATATAACACGTTGTCTGTTCAAGGCTAATAGGGCTTGTCTACTGTCAGTGCAGATTGGTATATTTTTACCAGAAATTTCTTTTCTGGTTAGTTCTTTTGTGCCAGTTCTGTTTGAACCACGCTGGTATTGTTTCCCATTCCCCACTTAATCTTTAGGCTTAGTACTCTGGAGTAAACTCCACTTCCTGAGCCTTCTTTCATTTTTGAGCAAGGCTTGCGTTAAATGAAACCTAATTGTGCACATTCAAATGTCCCATACCTACCACCTTCATCCATGGATGGATGAGGAAGTGGGGAGAAGGTGGGATGAGTATGAGTGCGCGCTAAAAGGGGCCATTGGGAGCAGGAGAAATTGGGTGTACCGGAAATTCGGGGAGGTGAACTACTTCTTGACGCAGGTGCTCACAGGGCATGGGTCGAGAGTGGGTTACCACCACAAGATTGGGAAAAGAGAAACTGGAGTGTGCGAGAGAAGTGAAGTGGAGGATGATGTGGGACATGTGTTTAGATGTTGGTAGAACGAGGAAGTTTTGAAAAAATTAAAATAAACTGGGAGAGGCGGCGTATCGGGATAATATGGTGGAGATTATTTGAGGGGCGACGAGGAATGGATGGATATAAGTGGCGCAGTAGAGAGCATGATTAGGGGAAGAGAAGGACTTGACATGGCATGTGAGAGGTAGGAGGAATAGAAGGGAGAAGATGACGGAGAGTGTGTGAGGGACCGCCGCCTGTCTTGAAGTATCCCAGGGTAGTGATTCCAAAGCGGGAGTAACGGCGAGTTTGAAGTGGGTTTGGTTGGTAGGCATTCAAAAAAAATACCTACCACCTTATGTCGTTCTATTTGTTCCTCTGCCCAGAAATCCTGAATGCCAATTTTCTATTTTCAAGAATCTACTTCTTAATCATCTGTGGATTTTTAGATTAGACCACCCGTCGCAAGTGGATGATCCTCTCTGAACATCTAGCTTAATACAGGTAGATCTGGCGCTTTTGGTACATACACAACTAAATTCGTCCCCGGACAAAGGCTTTTATATTAGAAGCTACCTTTTAGTAGGAGTGGCAAGTTGTTATCATCTTTTACTTTTTCAAAATTTTAAATTAGTTTCTCTCAGACCATTATTCGAGACTAATATATCACTTGTGGTGAGTGCCTCTACGAAATAAAAATTATGGAAAAGTTTATCGGTCTAAGTGAACGCGGAAAACAAGTGTTAGTAGTGGATTCTGTGAAATTTATCAAACACAAAGTATTAATAAGTGGAGAAATATGTTGGCGATGTACAGATCGTTCTTGTAAGGCGAAAATTTATACTGTGGGCCCAGAAAATCTAATAACGCGAAGTGAAACGCAACATAATCACGAGAAAAACGTAAAAAAATTAAACAGACAGATAATAAGTGCTAATGTTAAACGTAAAGCAGCCGATGACATTTGTGAGAAGCCTTCTAAAATAATACATTTAGCCTTAAAAGAACATATCAATCAATTAAATACTATCTCAGTAAAAGACATTCATAATATTAGCAACAATCTTTATAATAACAGACGAAAAATTCTACTTCAGCAATTGCAGGTATGAAATTTTAATTTCGACACGAAACAATAGGCCAGTCGCTAGGGGTCATTTTAGACATAAAGTACAAGTAATAAGCAATACGGCTGATTTTTTTTTATAAGTACCTTGAAGTATGTAGATTGATATTAAAAATAGTTTCCCATACTATAGATTTCTCAAATTATAAAAAAAAAATAAAAAACTGTTTTTTTTTAAATTCCTTAATATTTCACGCTGTGAGAAAGGTGGAGAAGAATAAAATACCATCGTGTAGAGGAAGTGTTTTGCAATAAAAAAGATATGCAAATAATTATATCTTAAAATTATTTATTAATCATCTTTTATACCTTTTCACTATATAGATTTTGTTCGTTGAATCCAAAAATTTATGTAAATTAATCAATTTTGTAATTATATATTCTTGATCTTAAGTTTCCCCAATATTTTTACGCAAACCCCATTAAAATTACTCCAGTTGTATTAAAGATACAGTACTTAATATATATTTTCTTGTAAATCCAAGATTCCTAAAATTTACAAGATAATGAAAAGTGCCATATTTCGTAATTAGGAAAAATTAATTATCCGTAAATTTTATTTATGG
Organism: Galerucella pusilla; assembly: GCA_910591695.1. Lineage (NCBI taxonomy): Eukaryota > Metazoa > Arthropoda > Insecta > Coleoptera > Chrysomelidae > Galerucella > Galerucella pusilla. Next base: position 43,949 of record CAJUYI010000118.1, read on the forward strand.
AACAGACCTCCCAAATAACAGTTTTCATCCTTCTAAAAATTGTTTTAATGCCACCTTATTATATATGTAATATATTTTTTAATGAGATACTTGGTTTTTGGTTAGAATATAATATTTATATCATAATAATATGAGTAATTTGCTAAAAATGATTATGTGCTATGACAAAAAAAATGCCATCTTAAAGCTGACACTTCCCTCTTAAAAACGCCCTATTACAATTATTCATTTCTACGTTATAATTGTACAATAGTTTATAAGGTACTCCGCCGCGCTTCAGAAAATAGAGTTGCGCGAATGCGGAACACATATTTAGTTTACCGAATTTTTTCCGGACAAACCATTGCTCGAACGAAAGAAACGCAAGAGACCTTTTTTGTTGCAAAACACTCCCCCTATACGGTGGTATTTTTTATTTTCCTCTACCTTCCTCCCATCGCGAAATATTAAAAAATTTCGAAAAAAAAAAGGTTTTTTGATTTTTTTTCCAATTTGGGAAATCGATAGACTGGTAAACTTTTTTTACAATTAATCTACATACTTCAAGGTACAAATGAAAAAAAATTAGCCGTATTGCTAATTACTTGTAGTTGTTCCCCCTATCGTCTGGCCTACAAACAATTTCTTCGAATCAAAACAATAAAAAGTTTCTCACGTTTTTGTTCGATAAACGGAACAATTCAATTAACAAGCATTATTTTCTTCGATCGAATTGCAATATTAAAATTTCAGCTACATAAGTTCGATGCCACTGTATCGAATAACACAATAACATATTTACATTCTTTCCGTTAGCAACTACGCGCGAAAATTAAAAATGATAACTGTAAACGAGATAAATCACGTTTTAATCTGCGTTTACGGATGATACACACGTGTATATTATAATCGTACAGTGTGTGGCGGGAAGTAGAATCTTAAATATTGAAACTTTTTTGCGGAAAAAAGCATGTATTGTTATGATCTTTCTAAGGTCAATGTGAAAAAGGAGATTTTTGATTCGATTTATGGCATCTCCAACTGTCGTTTCAAATTTCCACCAAATAGGACAATAGAGCCGCATTTTCTTTATAACCGTATTCGTTGTTCGTTTTAAACAGTGTTCAAACTGCAACGTTACAATTTTTTGGTTCGCGAAAATGGACCGTTTCAAACCATTACGTCATAGTATCAGCTGTGTTTGTTTTCTAGACTAGATAGTCTAAACGCTGTTATAACGTAACATATAATTTTGACTGCTTGAATTTACATATAAATAATTTATTTCTAACTGCTACCATTCTAATTTGTTATTTTAGCGTACAATTTTGTGTCTTCCGTGGCTCTTTTGATTTGTGGTGGTTGTGGTTATTTTTTATATTATAATGTTACATCTAACCTCTAAGAAATTGAACCAGAAGAGCTAGTAGAGAGATATTGCTTGTTAAAAAATGATCTGCGTTAATTACGTTTGCGGTATTTTGACGTTTATTAAATGCGCGTCTCTAACGCTAATAATATTATGTCTTCCTACATAACGCAGCGCTACATTATAAGTTATAGTTAAACCGTATGTGGTATTGCAATTGGCAATATCTCTTTATAATTATTATGAGCAGTAACAGTTATCAAAATAAAACCATTCTAATGAATTATCTATTTTCTCACAATATGGATATCTATTCCATAGAGAAAGTATGTATATTCTTTGACAAAGCATGAAGCATCATGAAAGACAGAGAACATTACGGTTTGAGAACAACTCCAGAATGTTTTTGAATATCTACTTTTTAACCAGCGACGTATATGACGTCATGGTACGACAAGAAAATGCAATGTATTCAAAGCGGTGCGAACCCTATTAGCGATAAAATGCGGCTTAGTACACGATACACTTACTCACGGTATGTTCTTGCGCATGTAGCCGACAGCGTGTGACGTCATGTGGGAATCTCAATCGGTGATGTACAATGCTAAATATATGGGAAACACTCTGTTTGTGTTTAATTTTCATGCATATTTCCATCCCTATAAAGTTAGCAGAGCCACTTGCAAATAAATCGATGAAACCTATTCCAATAATTGTCGAATAATTGTCGAGAATTTGTCGTGAACGTAAAAAATTTGTCGCGCTCTTAGTTTTTTTAATATTAAGTTAGCAGCGCCACCCATAAATAAATATCAAAAAGCATCAAAATTATCACGAATAATTGTCGAGTAATTGTCGAAATCCATCTGACGTAAAAAAACACAAAAAATCTATTCCTTCTAGCATATATATATATATACCTTTTTCTTGGAAATTCCTGGTTTTTGAAGAAATTTCGTATTTTCGGCAACAGCGCATAAGTATAATAACATTTTACGTGTTCTCCATATCATTATTGACGGATATACATTTTTTTAAGCAACTTCCTATTTTCCAGAAGCAAAAAAATTATGTTTCAAAGCAGAATGATAGAACACACTTATGTAGTACAACTATGTAACTTTGTGATTTATTATTTTTTCAATAAGAATTTATCTCAACAATTGTCAAATGACCAAAACGTGTTTGTCGTGGGGTTTTCTCGAGGGTTTTCTCCTTTATACGCACCGTGTGATGTAATGAAAGAAATATTCCGATTTTTCAGTAATACCCACTTGTAACTTGGTTAAATATGATTTTTTTCATCCAGAAATGTACTGAACAATTGTCGAATGACCCAAATGTAATTGTCGTGAACACAGAACAAATGTCGCGCTCTTAATTTTTTTTATATGGGGTGGCTCTGCTAACTTAATATTAAGTTAGCAGTGCCGCCCATAAATAAATATCAAAAAGCATCAAAATTGTTACGAATAATTGTCAAGTAATTGTCGAAATCCATCAGACGTGAAAAAAACGCAAAAAATCTATTCCTTCTAGCATATATATACCTTTTTCTTGGATATTCCTGGTTTTTGAACAAATTTCGTATTTTTGGCAACAGCGCATAAGTATAATGACATTTTACGTGTTTTCCATAACATTATTGACGAAATAATTTTTTTGCTTCTGGAAAATAGGTTGCTTAAAAAAATTTATATTCGTCAATAATGATATGGAAAACACGTAAAATGTCATTATACTTATGCGCTGTTGCCAAAAATACGAAATTTCTTCAAAAACCAGGAATATCCAAGAGAAAGGTATATATATGCTAGAAGGAATAGATATTTTGCGTTTTTTTACGTCAGATGGATTTCGACAATTACTCGACAATTATTCGTAATAATTTTGATGCTTTTTGATATTTATTTATGGGTGGCACTGCTAACTTAATATTAAGTTAGCAGAGCCACCCCCTATAAAAAAAACCAAGAGCGCGACAAATTTTTTACGTTCACGACAAATTCTCGACAATTATTCGACAATTATTGGAATAAGTTTCATCGATTTATATGCAAGTGGCTCTGATAACTTTATAGGGGTCATATATCCACTTTATGAATGATTATTTAAATGCGACATGGTTTTTCAGATATAATATAAAATATCACTTTATTATCAGTAGCTTCGTTATCTTTTTTTGGTAAGTACAATGTGCTGGGATTTAACAATGTACAAAACGTGTAGAAATATATAGGTAATATATATTTTTTACATTTTAAAAAGATTTGAAACAGAAATATTTATGGGTGGGCAAAATTAAAACACACCATTATAATATAAATATTTTTTCTACGGCCGTGCGATTTAACCCACTTTCCCGCACGCATTTTAGTTTTGAAAGTGTCACTTTTCCGCACTAGTGCGGGAAAGTAAAATTATGCAAATTTTTACCTTATTACATGATTTTTTACTCCGGAAGTTATAACTATTGTTACAACATGTGAATAAATAGTCCATAAAATAAAATCTACATCTTTTCTAGCTTTTTGTTGCATTTTTAGTTTTTTGAAAGCATAAAATAATGAAGATATTTTGATATAACCCTGTACATTCTTTAAAGTAGTGTCATAAAACAACTATCAAACCACCCAGGTTTGATATAAGAAAAATATATCAAATAAAATTCTTTCATCTACAAATGACATGAAACCCTTGCCGTCACCTTGCTTCGTCATCTTTATGTGACCTGCAACCGATGCCATCCTCATCAACGGCATCTACTTACCAGTTAACACCAAATAACTCCACGGGACCGGCAATTTTAAGTAATTTACAGAATGCAACAAATTGTGTTTCTAATATAAATATTTATAATAGGTAATAGTTTTTGGTTAAAGTTTTGTATATATATGTTGGAATAAAATGACTTTTGAAAAATGGGTTGGTATACTTTTTTGTATATACGATCGTAGAAAAAATAATGTTCCTTACTCATGCGTAAAGTGTCTTTCCCGCCCTTGACCGCTTGCCCGAACTCCGCTTCGCGTCGTTCGGGTCAACTGCAGTCGCGTGCGGGAAAGTATCACTTTCCGCACTTGTTAGGAAAATAACTATTATATTCCATATTTCTACCATTATATTTATTTATCATACAAGACTCCTTAACGAAGGTGTCACTGGGATACGAAACGAGCCAAAGGCGAGTTTCGTATGGTTAATGCGAGTGTATTGATAACCATTACATGAAACTTGCATACACTATTTTTTCTACGAAAAAGGAATTTGATTTGAAAAAAAAAATATTAAAAAAATGCACAAACCGGGTCTCGAACCATCCTACGGGACCACATTAAACTAATATAAAACGTATATAGGTATGTTGCTGTTATACAAAATTAGTAATAAATTATTGTAAACAAAAATTAATAAGTTTAAATATGTATTTACCTTGGTCATTAAGTATTTTTGGTCTGGTGCTCGACATTCATTTTGGTCTTTTCTCGACATTCTACAGAAAATATTGGGTCTGCCTACTTGGTTATTTAAAAATCTAGATTTCTATTGGTCAATTTTTCAGTTTCATAATGAAAACCAGTGTAATAATGAGTATCATTATGAAACTGAAAATTGGCATTTAATTAATAATTTATAGTATAGGAGTAGAAAAAGCTTATATTTAGAATCATTTATTGAAATTTGTTAATTTTGACATATTCTTGTCCAGTTTTTCCAGGAAGTTTTGAAAACTGATTTTCCTATTAATTTCCCTTAATCGTTACAAAATAAAAATAGCCTTATATTATAAAACATTATTAAATAACACTAATAGCAGTAAGTTAGTGGGTAATAAAATTGCAAATAAACGAATCAACTCAAGTAAAATTGAAATTAAAGCTTACAACACCTTGTATTGCATAAAAACACAATGAATCGAAAGACTGGTGAGAGGTGGGTATACATTTCTAATTTGGAGTAGAAATCAGCATACCGGAGTAAGTGCATCGTGGCTTAGTATATAAAATAATTACACAGTATAGCATAAATAGTTAGGAATTTTTAAATGAAACACTCTGTATATTCACAAATAGAACAAATTATTTTCCATCGTACCAAAATCGAGATGATTTTGGCAATAATATAGAATTCTGGTTTGTGGTTAACTGTGGAGATGTCGCTTTTATCGCATTCCCTTGACTGGGCTTAATGTATTAATGTGATTTCACCGTTGTCTCCAGTCCAGGATAATGCTCTCAGACTTCGGGACATGAGGCACAAATACGCCGAAACCAGTCTGAAAAGTGATAGTGTTCCTTCCAATTCCAAACCAGAATGGTAGGTTTTATCTTGCAGATATACCAACCCCGTTTAACTTAGAAGTGTTATTCAATGTCCTTCGTGGCATATAGCCAGATAAGTAGTTGATGCTTCTTAGTGAATTGTCTCTGTTCTTAGAAAAACGGTAAAAAAATTCGTAAAATTGTTTGATGAGGTTCAAACGTCACGTTTCCCGATCCCCTACCCCCTATTAATTATTATAGATAAAAAATGGTTAATTTCTAACTTTCACTACCTATAGCTAGTTAACGTTATATATGAAGTACTAAAATTATTTTCTCCCAAGTTTTTGTTACAAGCTCCTGGAATAGCCTGTATATTTTTTTGAATATATTTTCAGAAAATTATTTCTATGAAATATTTCCCTTAATTATAATAACTTTTATTGTTAGTGGGTGCCAAATGTGTTTGTCTAGCCAAACGATTGAATAATAAAGACATTCTTATGAATAAATATTTTAACTTTTTAGTTAAATTAATTTTCAATTTATAAGCAGCTTATGCTGAGTCGTAGGTGTTTGCACGTTTCAATTTAATCCTCTTCATTTTATCTATTGCTTTAGTAACAGTAGACAATGAAAAATTAATATAAATGTTATATTTTATTACTAAAAAATAAATTTTCAACATACGCAAGTATGAATTGTTTCATTTTTACCATCTCACATTTTATAACGCCATTTAATTTTTAGAGTCTATTAAGTTTTCTTGTCTAACAGGCGTCTACATTGTCATTTTATTCTTTTTTATAATCTCTACTATTTTTTGTCACAATGACGTTAATAATACCTTTCAATTTTTCTTTTTTAGAATCGTCTCAATTTTTTTTCCTACAACCACTATGCAAAACACGCTTTTCTACACAAATTTTTATACGCAAAGCAGGCCTTTTCTTAATTCATTTGAGGCTTGTTCTCACAAGCATCACTGACAGTCTTTGACAATCCGGATTCGGCGCAAAGACCCAAAAACGTTCTCGTTAGAACGATTTTCTGTCACACTGACTTATTAATTAACATTTTTTAGAATCTATTCACTTGTCATGTCAAACTGACATCTACATCATCTTTTTATTCTCCTCTTTGTTATAATTGCCCAATTACACACTGACGTTTACAATGTCTTTTCATTCTTCTTTTTAGATTCTTCACTATTTTCTGTCATCTTTTTTAGAATCTATTCACTTCTCATGTCAAAGTGACATCTACATCATCTTTTTATTCTCCTCTTTGCTATAG
>CAJUYI010000118.1:60854-104012 GCA_910591695.1 Galerucella pusilla
TTAAATGTAGCTGCCTATAATTTCTTCAAAATAAAATCCAACATTTCAACGACCTTCGGTTTTTTTCTACGATTTGTTTGCTACTCAATTCCGTAATTCGATTTCAATGGAATAATCAATAGATTATTTGTGTTGCAAACTAAATAATTGTATACATTAAACACTGGTTACTTCTCGGTAAATTTTTATTAGCGTAAATTTGAAATACAAAGCGGTTTTTGGTTTGATTTATTCAATACCTACTATTTTTAATTGGATATACCAAATTATTTCGACACAAAAATAAACGATTGAGGTCAAGTAATTAGTATTTTCTTTATAAATTGGTGCGAGGCTCAATTGAAACTTTATTTTGTTCTCCCTGTTAATATGGGTACCTACATAATAAACAAAAATATTGATTGATACGGTACTGGCAGAATTCGTATTCAAAGAAGACGAGTGTGTATATAGTTCGGTTCAAAATATATCGTTCGCTTCTATTGCCATAAATAACATATTATCCACTTAAGCCTCATTATGTTTGACGGAAATCTCCAAAAAAAACTATAAATAGTTATGTTAGGTAATAGAACTCACTTTGGATTTGTTGAAATGGTACAACGTAAGCACTAAAGCTGGCCATAGATGGACCGCATGCTGCAGTCGAAACCGACTGCTATGGAGCGGTCGCGTTGAAGTCGTACACGACCGCATAATGCAGTCGACTACTACTGCTTGGAAAAGTTGTGTTCGACCGCAAAATAATAACTAGCGTCTAGCCGGTCACATAGTATGGCTCCCGAACGAGAGCTTATTTACCCGACTCGGCACCAACGTTGTCAAGTTTAATTTATTGTATCTTGGAACTCCCCTAATTTAGTAGTTGAGGTGCGCATGCGCCCAGGCAGCCTTTAACCTTCTATTCGATGTAAATGAATGTAAGCAGGTAGGATACTGAGCTTACAACCCAGAGGTCGTAGGTTCGAAGCCCGGTTAGGACCTGGGTTTTCTTGTTTTTTTTTAGTTTTCTATTTCTTATTTTCTGATATTTACAAATTTACTTCAATATTGTTATGTTACTACCTACTTAATTTGACAACGTTGGCGCCTATCGTTCATCTTCGGGACCCATGTTATGTGACCGGCTAGACGCTAGTAAAATAATACTCAAGCGAGTTCATTTACAAGATGTATTTCGATGAAGAAACACACCCTAGTATGTGGGTGCGTTCAATACTACAATCAAGAGAACAGCACGGAATATTTCATACTTTGTATCCCCAGCTGAGAGAAGACACTAAAAAGTTTTTCAACCACTTTAGAATGTCCGTGGTTTCATTTGATGAATTAGTATTTTAAGCCATAACATACAACGGACAGATTCCAAAATGAGGAAAAGTATTGAACCTGAAGAAAGGATTAGCACCCGCTTTTGTATGGTGGGTCCGGCTGCTCCGACCGCTCAGTAATTGCTCGAGCGGTCCGCTTATTGCGGATATGAATTTACTATGAAAACTGCAGATCACCGTGCGGCGACCGCATCTTGCAGTCGGTCCGTCTAGGCCAGCCTATAAACAGCAACACAATTAATTTTTTGAAACTGAACGTTTCGTTTCATCACATAAGTCTCAATATTCGCTTTGCTTTATCAGTGTCAACACTGTCAACAACGCTATTTTATATTTACTTTAAAAATATTAAATTCTACAGATGATTTGTTCGTTATAACTTTCGATTTTCAACAAAAAAAAAACGTTAAATAACCGGTTAGATCTTCCGCATAATATGTTAAACTATCCAGCTTTGTTACCAACGGTCATTTAGATAATGGAATTTGAAAATAACCTGTCTGTGACTCATCACAAGTTCATACATTTGATTGTTGTTAATCGCATTACCGATATGGTGACCTAAAAATAGACATGGGATTTAATAGAGTGAGGTAAATTTAACGATCGTAAAAGTAAGAAAAGTTTTATATGCTAATTTGGGATACGATGGGTATTAAATAAATGGAGAGCTGTGGGCTGTGGAGGTATACACCTTATAAGTAAATATGAAAAACATTAAAAATAAGCAAGGTTGTCAGATGTATTATACAGACGGGTCAAAGACGTTAGACGGCGTATGAGCCGGTATAGTAGTGCTAAAGCAAGGAATAGCCTTCCCAGTAAGCCTATTAATGAATGTCACAATTTTTCAGGCGGAAATGACGGCGATTCACCACTGTGTGGAAGAAATTAAAAGGCAGAAGAGAACATATCGTTCAATTGCCATCTTCACAGAGAGCCAAGCAGCGCTAAAGGCACTCAACTCCGTAGAGGTCAATTCTAAGCTAGTATTGGATTGTGTGCGGGCCCTAAACACACTGGGTGAGCGTAGCAATGCTACGGTAGCCCTTGTACCGGGGCACGAGGGTCATAAAGGTGCTATCAGACGGTTCACTTTTCGTTCATTTTTGTCTTTCGCTCGGCATCTTTTACTCGAAATGATACATCTGAACTCAAAATGCAACAAGAGTGCTGAATGAATTCATTAATGAACCGATCCAACGATGTTGGATTTTTTCATTCGGTATCATTCACTCAGTCAGAATGAACGAAAAATGAACCGTCTGCACACAAAGAGAACGTTCACTCGGATTAAACTGATTCCGAGACGCACTACATCACCCGACGACATATTTTGAAGAAGAACAGATGAATGTTCTTTTCTTTGTCATTCACACTAAGTCGTGTGAACATGGAATAAAAGAATAATGAAGCATTTACTTGGGTGAATATTCACTCGAGTGAACCGTCTAATATCACCTTAAGGGCAACGAAAAAGCGGATGAAATGGCCAAACAAGGCTCATTAATGCGATTAGTTGGGCCGGAACCCTTCTGCGGCGTTGCAAAAACCATAACAAGAATAGGAACAAAGAAGTGGGTCGCCCAAAAATCTCTGAAATGGTGGAAGAACTCACCAGGACAGAGGCAAGCGAAACAGTTCATATTAGAACACTCGCCAAAATTTACAGCAGATCTGATTGCCAAAGATAGCAAAACTGTCAAAGCTGTAGTGGGTCTGTTAACGGGGCATTGTAAGCTCAATAGGCATTTAAAGCTGATGGGATTGACAAACGAAGATATGTGCAGGTTTTGTCACCTAGTAGAAGAAACGGCAGAACACATTCTATGTCAGTGCGATAGCCTGGCAAATATGCGGTTTTCTGCATTAGGAAAAGAAAAACCATCGGCAGAGAGCTTTATGAAAGGTTCAGTCTCCACACTAATAGACTTTTCAAAAAGAGTCAGGCTGGAGAATGTAATCTAGAAGAAAACTAAAATGAATGTTTATGAAACAATTTTTTAGACCAATCCATGCAATTGGATGTGAATCGTTGGTGCTCATTCAGCGGCAAAAAAGTCAAATTCAGGCCGTAGGAATGAAGTATAGCAGAAGAGTCAGGGGTGTCAATAAAAAAGACAAAATGAGAAGTATAAAATTAACGGAATACGTATATATTATTATTTCATTTTTTATTATATTATAATTTAAAACGTATTTTTTTCCCAAAATACACACCACTGCATTGCGTTATTGCTTATCTGCTAATCCTTTAACAATGAAGAAACCCTAAATTTTGCTACAACTGAAACAAATACGGGGTCGATCTACCTGGTTTTTAGATTTACGGAAGAAATGTAATTTAAAGTAAGAGATTTATCAAAAATTTCATGGTGCTCCCTGTAAAGGTTTTGCATACTTAATTAGGGTTTATTACTCCTCGTACTTTCTGTACAGACTATAGTAGTAGAAGCAATGCTGGAATTTATTGAAAAACGACAACTTAGCTGGTGGGGGCTTCTCCAAAGAAAGAATGATAAGAGGCCTGTCAAGCGTGAGAATTCAAAGTACAAAGAGCTAGAAAAAGAGGAAGACCGGAGAATTATTGAAGAAACCAGAGACGTGGTTAATGGCCAAGGGGCTAGCAAATAACAAAAAAGCATGGGCAAATTCGTGTACATACAGACATTAAGAGATATTGTTAACAATACAGACATTAACATAAACCCTATATACCCTTAAATGGTACCAGGGATTTTGATCATAAATAAGTATATAATAATTAAAGTAAAATTAAAATATAGAAATAAAATCAAATCAAATGTATATGTGATCACAAAAAATTAAAATAATAATAAATTTTTGTTATAAAAATCAATATTATACCCAATAGTTATATGTTTCAACATTTCAAGCTGCTTAATCGGTTTTTAGTTAACTATAATATGTAAATATTGACAAATACATAATGGTTTTGTTTACCAGTCGATGGCGAGGTAATTTTTTCATTGTTCACTTTTAAATTTACAACTTGTAGAAAAAAAATACAAAATTAATTTCATGGTAATGTTATTCTCAATTAATACGTTCTTGATTCATATTATTATTCATGGCAAATTTTACTCAATTGTTTGCAGAAATACTAGAAGTTGTTTCATATTTAAAATTCAGATCAAGAAGGCTTCAGGCCGATCCGAATCATAGAAGTGGGTGTGGTAGAATACTCGTTTTGGGTAGATGTTAGCTAAGCAGGTTTGGAAATATCGTTATTGACGTTGGTAACGTTTTTTCCTTTAAAATTCTTTAATATAAAAAATATTTATTATAAATATCTAGTATGGCGAGTACTAAGTAAGCATTTCCATAACTTGAAATGCTGTGTGCATTTTAAATGCCATCAGCAACAATTCATGGGCGTACAATCAATTATTTTAAGGGTAAACCCATTTTTTTTGTTTGAACAGGATTTCACTTTTGAAAATGATTAAATAACTACGGATACCGATTTATCAGCTCTTTATTTCCATAAAGATAAATTGCTTGTAAAAGTTTCCATCCATCATAGGCGTACGATGGATTTATTATCCTGAGGTGGGCAGCGGCTGGACTAAAAATCTTAGGATCCAGTGACACCTACGGCCTGACGACTTCGACAATTGCGAAACTAGCCAAACGTTACACCCATGCTCAATCCCTTAAGAGATGCAGTCTTGCCGGGATCACTCTGGGCGACCCTGGGAAGCTGGCGTCGAAGAAATATTTGGCGATGACCAGGAAAAACCTACGTTTATCAGTAGGATTTCTGGCTTACCACTGTCAACTAAGGAAACGCCTCCATACTAGGGGGCTAGTGGACACAGCTCTATGCAGGATGTGTGAACGGGAAGATGAAACTGTCAGGCATGTCTTATGCGAGTGTCCGGAGTTATCGTCAATAAGAGAGTGTGTGTTCGGTGAGTCTTGGTCTACACCTGCCGATTTAGTGCCGATATAGTGACCTGTTCACCTTCCTGGGAAGGACAGGATGGATGACCTAGGAGGATGTTCAATGGGTCACATGTGGCCTAAGTGCTGTGAGCCTACACTACTTTACAGATTTAGAGATACAGATGTATCGTAATTTCAATTTTTTATCAAACATAGTTTGTTATAATGAACAATATGGCGGAATCAGATTATAATATTTGATTATTTATTGTTTAATATTCTTAATAACAATAAGTTCTTTACGCGCATGCAATTTAAGGACATCTCACACCCAGTTCTTTTTATGACATTAATAAGAGAGAGGCTGCAACAATTTAGCAGAAAATTAATATTTACAATTTTATTTATTATTACAATATAATATAATTCCTCTTCTTAATAGTTTTGTAATTTATGATTTTTATTCACCATCCAGGTCCTGATTAAAAAAGCAAGGAGTGCTTAAATGTCAGGCAGTGTACGTACGGTAGAAGCTACTTACTCACGAGTATGAACAAGATTGTCTGTCGGTGGTCAAGCAATTAAGACCATTTTTCAAAACTTTGTCATGCCCAAGAGCATGTAATTATGCTATTCTGTTAAATCAAGCGTTACATATCCCAACCAAATAAACACATTGTGGCTTATGCAACATATTGACAGAGTGACCACAGTTCCTTCCTCGTACTATATACTTTTTTGTGCTTCTATGGAACTCTAAGTATTTATATTAATTAAGCTGTTGGTTCTATGGCTTCATATTGTCATTAATTTTTAATTATAGTAGTGTGGAAACGTTTGCTTTGAACATAATATGAATTTGTGTGTGAAATATTGGAAAATTTATAGGTTAGGTAATATGCATATTAACAAGACATTCTGATATCAGAATTCCAAGTTTGTGGGTGGAATTTGGGAAGAATTTCGAGGCGTTCAGAACATCGAAGTGCCAATAGCTAAATGGAACAGCCTTAAATTTCCCTAGACAGATAAAAATGTTGATTCGCCACTTAAGAAAAGTCAAGCTAGAAAAATGATCCCAATAAACATGGGAAAAATATAATAAATTCATTTACGTGTGGTCTTCTACATGATTAATGTGCTTGACCCAGAAAATATTCTAATATTACTTCATTTTAATACCCATATTGAGCAGTGATGGTATGCAGTCACGTTTTTATTATTACAAGGGATGTCGGGCAAAAATTTTAAGTACGTGAAATATGAAATAAATGCAACACACATTAATAATTATGCATCTCATGTTCAAATCTCACCGTTACATTATTATACTAACTCAACATAGATAGGTATATCGATTTAAAAATATTATTACAGCATGACCTTCAGGAGTACTCGGAATTTTAAAGTATAATGAGGTTGCTCGCTTGCACAATTTTATTTACAATTTACATGATAAAAATAAATATTTTTTTAAAATAATTTTGCTTTATAGAAGCGCTTAAAATGGGACCCCATGTATTTAAATAAACATTTTAATATTCTCTATTTAGCATTCCATGAATATTTCCACATTAATTGATAACAAAAACAGAAGAATTTGTTGTTTATGTTCAACTAGATAGTGATAAAGTGTTATATCGATTGCAACTGGTGCCGCCTGGCATTTAGAACAAATATTTCAAAGATAAATATTCCATAGTTTAATAATATTTAAACAATTCTTAGATTAAGGTTACCAGAGATGTCACAGATCTACAGCAAGGATACAAAGGACGACAAAAATGTTTTCAGTTGGTACCAGCAATGTCCAAGAAGAACAAGTCAAGAATTACGAAAGGAAACTGAAAATTTGGAATTCTTTAGTAACTCATGCAACCAAAATACTGTCAAAGAAAAATACAGGGGTGGCATTCTGTTCACCTAGCGAGTAGTCTTGAATCGATCTTGTCGATATACACATTCCGTTCACCAAGTTTGGTTGTTTTGGAGCGACAAATAGTTCTAATTTCTGATACCCATAGGGTGTCACCTTCGTATTTTCTATATTTCCTTGTCAAAATATCAATGTAAAATGTAAAATCCAGGTGACGTCGCTTAAAAGCGATCGCTAGTTTTTATGAACGGAATGTCACCCCAGATTAGAATCTATAATCACCATATAAAAAAAATGCTTCGCCGCGTCTCTCTGTCTGTTCGCGATAAACTCAAAAACTTGTGACCTTTTAATATTCCTTATAAAATTTCATATTTTTTTTTCTTTTATTTAGTGAAATAAACGATAAAATTACACGAAGATATGAACAAAAAATCAAATAAAATTCTGGAAATATAATTTTAACAATACTTTTTGGTAAATTCTAAATCCGAACGTTAAATTTTCACATGTTTTAACTTCATATTATACCTATACATTTTATTTGCATTGTATTAATAAATTGAGAAAAATTATGAGCGATTTTTCAAAATTTAAATTTTGAACTGAAACGTCCAAAAACTCATTTTTTTCGGCCTATAAAATTATACAGTAACGAGAAAAAAAATTTTTGAGTTGTCCTTTAGAATGGGCTCTTAAGACATCAAAAGCCTACATTTTTTCACACAAAACTAAAAAAATAGTTGGTTTTTCTGTAGAGCATTTATATAAATGATTGAATACTAGTATAGTTGATGCAATTCTTTTAATACAGATATCTAATCGTACATCCTCTTTAAGTTGTGTATGCGGAGCTAAACTCTGAAAGGTATTAATATTATTTTGTCTACTCTCCAAACATGATTCTATATTGAATTTGATGTTACGTATTTGTTAAAAGGGCGTTCGGTTTAAACGGGATAAAAGACGTGAGCTGAGCCCTTTTTGTATACCATTAGATTTTTCATGAAAAACGAAATTCCAAATCAAAAACCACAAACAAAACTAAATTCTATGAAATCATTAAAAAATAAATTTTATAACAATGAATAAAACAATCATTTAACAATAAATGTTATGTCTAACTCCTGTTTGTCAATACTACATAAGTAACATGAAAAATATGTTTTAAACTTGATTAATTTTCTTGTTCCTAAAATTATATTATGTAAATATTTAATTTTTAACTAAAAATATAATTGCTAATAAATATGTATACTTACCCTCAGAAAAACACTACACTCTTTCTTGATGAGATACCAACTAAAGCGTCAACAGGTGGTCAAAATCGGTTGCTATCGTAAAATAACCCTCTCTGAAAGATAGTTATAAGTAGTTCAGTGAAAGATGTGAAAAATAATTAAAATATTTGAGATTTACATTTCTCTTTTTTCTTAATAAAACTATATATAAGGTATAAATCGTCTGGTGTTATGTTCAAGATGTTTTCAAATATGAAAATAGGTTAATATTGTTTAAAGCAAAATGTTTTATATTCGAGTTATAAATAGCAGAGGAACGAACAATTTTAGATTTAAAGAAATCATTAATACATGGGAAGAAAGCCCGAGTCGTGGTTCAGTTGAAGATTTATTAATCTTCACCTTAAAAAGTAGAATAGCGTTCCATAATTGCGGGTTAAAACTAATCGGACAGTCGGACGGTGTCCATTAACCATAGGGAGTATAGAAAGTTTAGATATTAATCATAATAAACATTATTAAGAACATTTTAATCATTGAAATTATAATTTATTTGTCGTCAAATAAACATTATATTATATATTTTAATAGGCCTTTTAGGCCCATAGCTTTGTAATTCCTCTCCATACTTTTCTATCTTTGACCTTTTCTCTTCATCGATTCACATTCTTTACTTTCAGGTCTTCTAGTACCACCTCCCTCCATCTTTTCCTTGGTCTGCCTCTTTTCTTCTTGCCTTCCGGAACTCTCCATGCTATTTGTTTCACTATTCTTCCTCCTCCCATCCTTTCTATGTGCCCTAACCACTGAAGTCTTCTTGATGTAATAGTTGCATCTATTTTGGGTTCACGATAAATGTTATATAATTCTTCGTTAGTCCTTCTCATATACACCCCTTCTACTTTTTTTCCTCCCAGAATTCTTCTTAATATTTTCCTTTCCCATCTAATAACACTTTCTCTTTGTTTTTTGTTTAAAACCCATGTCTCACAACTATACAATATCGTAGGCTTCAATATAGTATTGTACAATCTTAGTTTTGATTTCCTTGACAGATGCTTTGACCGGACTAGTTGATTTATTGCTCCTGTACTTTTTTCAGCTTTCATGATTCTATTATTAATTTCCTTTTCTTCACTACAATCACTATTTAACAGGGTTCTTAGATATATAAACTCCTCCACTTATTCTAACTCGATGATTGCTTTTTGGGTTTCTACTCTAAATTTGTCATTTGTTGTCTGATGGTTTCCGAGTCACATCAGCTTACTTTTCAGTTCGTTTATCGTAAGTCCCATTTTAGCGGCCGCTTCTATTAAATGTTGTGTTATTTCACCCAAATTCTTCTCTGTCCTTGAAAGTATGGCCATATCGTCCGCATAACAAATAACTTGATGGCTTTTATAGTAAATGTGTCCCTCTCCATTCCATCTGCTGTCTCTTATAATTTTTTCTAATGCAAGGTATTTTCAACCTTGCAAATAAACATTATAAACTAAAATATTGACTGGACTGTGACGGTATCGTATCGTATTATAGTCAAACAACTTTAAGTGCGCACTAAAAGAATTGCGTTAACTATACTTAGCAATTGTTCTACAGATTAGCTTAAAGTTGGAAGAATATTTCATTATGTTATTAGAAAACAATTACTTTTATTCTCCTTTGTCCAAATTTATTAGAAGTCACTTTTTCGACAATAGTCAGTTTCCGAACAAACCTTAAATGAGAGCTCTGCAATATTATTTTTCTCAGTATAATATACTACTACCGCTAGAACAACTACCTATGCCAACAGTTAATTAAAGCAAGTCTTTTCGTCCTTCAAACACACACAATCTATTTTCATATTCCTCGACCGAAAATTCGCTCCGTACCACCGTATAGAACCAGTGAAAAAAAAAACCAACGATCAATCTACAAACAATAGAAACACGCGAACATTTTAGTAGTTTTCGCATTTCGTCCTTGCAGGACACTCCAGGTATAATAATCCTCTCGCCGTTTTTCAATTTACAGGATATACATTGGGTGGCAGACGACGTGGGATCTAGTGGCCTTGTGAGAATAATACACACGACTGTCTGATTTCAGTCAGTCATGGCTTGCTTGTTACTTGTTACTCTCATGATTGATTTCGATTAGTGTGTTGTACACTGTGTGAGTTTTTCGATGTTCGAGTTCGAAAACGATTCGATAAAAATGTGCGTTCGTATTTAAATCGCGGATTTTGGTTGCGTTGGTTTCGTTGTATCACCTTCAAGGTAAGAAGTTTAAATCTGGCTGAACGATCGTGAAACAGTTCACACATCATTGATATTACAAAAATAAATTCACATAATTTAAAAGTGAGCTCGCGATATCCATTGTTTCATATCCAGCATCTTCTACCAATCGCACAACCTATGTAAAATATACAGTAGCCTGCAATCTATAGTCGTATAAGGAAGTTTACATGCAGAATGGGGCTACCAGGTATTCGAGAAAATCACGTGTCACTAGATGGCGCTGAATTCTTCAATATGGCTGCTATAGCGGTGAACAACAGTCTGTAAGGGTGTTTGATGCTTTTAGTTTTTTATGTGTTTTTCGAGGCGTGTTTAGTGGGTTTGGCAGGCTTTTCTTTATCTTTGTCATTTCCGTAATTTCCTAAACGTGTTTGTGTGGTAGTGTTTAAGAAAATAGATCTAAGGGCGGGTTTATCAATGCTCGGTTAAGTATTGTAGCCTTCGGCTAAATCTTAGCTGTTGGTCAAAGTGTTTATCAACTGCCAGTTTGCATTAGCTGGCAGTCAAACTTTCGGCTATCCTAGCTACCACTATCAAGTTGATGTTAACCATAGAACATACAGTTAAATACGAGAAAGTGGTGTTCCGTTATTCTAACCATGGATTCTAACTGACAACTGTGTCATGATTTTTTCATGTTTGCTTACATTAGCATCCAGGTTCTGAGTGTGTATTTTATTTCATTGTTATTGTCAATGGATCTTGAGGAACTTGACGACCTTTTCGATGAAGAGCTTGGAGCTTGGCGAAATATTGGAATTTATAGAGTACGAAAGACGATCATATACTGTTGAAGAACGGATGAATCCCTTTGAAGAGCTCGATGATGTCGATCTGACTCCGTGAAATTGGGAAATCTTTTTTGTTTTGTGGACATGTTCAAATGCAAACAACTCAACAAAGCACAACATAGACGAAATAAAAATAACAGTACCACAATTTTGACACTGACAAGTTAAATTTTCCACGATGTTGTCAGAGTAAGCTTACGGTAAAATAAAAAAATAATAACTTTCACCTCTATATTCTTGATTCAGTGTGTTATAACAAAATATGCGAATAAAATTATTAATATGTATATTTCATGTAACGGGTGATCCTCCTTACACCAAATTAAAATGAGAAATTTACACTTTGACAACATTACACTCACGTTCATAACCCGAACAAGGTTGTCAAATGCTCAATTCAATTACACTTAGCCTCCATCAGTTAGCTAGCTGTCGGTTATGAGGTGGTGGAGATAGCTGAGAGCTACACGTAGCTGACAGATTTAACCGGGCATTGATAAACCCGCCCTATTAATGACGAAAATTGAAGTAACCCCTTTTAACCTCATGGAATATACCTATTGAAGTCACAAGCAGACCACTAAAAGAAGGTGAAGCGGTTTTTGAAGCGGGACATAATATTATGTAGCCTAGAAGGCACAAATTCAAAAAACATTAAAAGTTTGTTTCTGCGGACGTCTGGTCTAGCTTCCCAGCCTCATGAGATAACAATTAATCTGAAAGATGATGTTAAAGATTGGAAATACATTTGTTCATGTAATGCTGGAATGTCCGGCTTCTGCAAACATATTATGAAACCTAAAAAACATAGGTAACTCATCAGCTTCTAGTTATGAAAAAAATAGCTGAGCTAACCTCAACTAGGTATATCCTTGTGTGATTTTTATCGATTTCACGACTTCTTTACGCTGCCTGTGCCAATCCCGGAGGAAAAGACTTGAATATCTACACGAAACTACCAAAAAGGCGCAAAAGAGTTTTACTGGCGACTAGAATAGGATTTTAGCCACTAGTACAATAGTAACACTACAGCGTTTACCACGTTTTTATTGTTTTGGGAGTGCACCTTATGGATGTGTGATTGTTTCTATCTCCGAAAAGCACTTTAAATAGGTATTTTATTTTACTATTTAGACTAAAATTTTAAATAACACTTTCTATTGTTTATAAATAACAAAATTAATTCCACTTTCTATAACGATGTTCGCATTCTGGCTTTGTTGTTCACGTCTATTGAAGTTTGAAAGAAAATTAACAGATGTCGCCCACTTCGAAGTTTTCAGCAATACAGATACATGCAATGAGAAGCGGAACATAGGGATTTTAAGCATTGTATCAGAACTGCTTTTGAACTAGTCGACCAATATCAATCTTCAATAGATCAGAAACACGATTATTACAATCGTTCATTTGAACACCTACAACATATCGTAAAATTTCCACTACTCGGTCCGTAGTCTCAACTGTTGGCGGTCCTTTATTAGAATCAGCAGGCATTCAGTAAACAGCAGTCCGAGTATCCGAGGACTGTTCAAGCCTATAACCACAGTATACCAAAACAACCAGTAGTGCATCTCAGCTTCGCGCATCGCTTGTACGCAATAATTTTATTTGGCCTTGAAACGGCCATTCGGGTTTAGATACGAGGTCCGTATTAACTGACAGTTCTACTTTTTGGACAGGGAAGGATTAGTATAATTCAAAGTTGTTAAATTTATGTTTCGAGGAAAATTTTATTGAGTAGATTAATGTTGTGAATATTATATAATAAACAATTTGAACATGTTAAAAGGAAAAAACTCTAGAGAATTTAGAATCGGCAACAATAGCAAAACAAATTGTAATAGAACAGAGGATATACTTATTGATTTTTACTAAATACCTAGTTAAATTTCATAACCCAATAATATTTAATTACAATTTAAGATTACATTTCATTAAATATGACACCAAATAATTAACTTATCATTATTATAATAGAGATCATGCAAGTATTAAATTAGAGATTCTCACAATACCTTGTTTATACATTTTGGAAGCTATCATTTTTGTGCAAAAAATAAACATAGGTATACCACTGGATCAATGATACACAACTATAATACAAAATACAAATACCTAACCTAACAAAAATGAATCAGGAGGGTACTGCTAGGCAAACAGAATTCTATTACTGTAAAATATATAACACTTTTCCAGTAGTATGGAAAAACTTTACACTTAAAAAATAAAAATTTATAGTGAAACAGGCGCTTGTATGGCAGGCATTTTATGAGATTGAGGAGGTAGTCGATTTTGAATGGCCCAGATCTTCATATGAAGATAGATTTACTCTTTTAAATTTAATTAAATAAATAAAATTCCATTTTAATTGTAAAATAAATGTAATCATGTTGGATTTATGTGAATTAATTTTAAACTTTCAGTGTGTAATGACGTGTCTAAACATGTTGTGTTTGTTTATTTATAGAAGTATCTGGCATAATATTGCATACATAAATTTCTTTCTTTCTTTATTATCTTTTTTGAAATTTCTATGTATGTGTATTTCTATTTAAGTGTATACTATAATCGAACTCTTATATATAAATTTATACTAAATAAAACAAGAAAAAATGAGAAATCTAAATCTTTTTTTTTCATATTATATAAATATGATTTACTTTTACAGTTCTTTGCAGCACAAACTACACCTGCTTTAACTTTATTCATCTTATTTGATTACTGTCACTCAAAAAAAAATTTAAATCACACCACGCCACTGCTTACGCAACTAAACCAAACTAAACTGTCCCTAAACCGAAGTAGAATATACGCCGTCCTTGCTGAATTTGAGAGGTTTCTAAACCGAAATGGCGAACTGCGCACAACCGCTGCGCGAAGTTGAGATGCACTACTGGTTGTTTTGGTATACTGTGCTATAACTTTTCAAAATAAAAAAAAAGGTAGAACGTGTCGCGGGACACGGTATTAATTCATATTGAAGCTAGAAAACTATTAACTGTAATTAATTATACAATGTATGCTGACAATCAACATTTTGCGCCGAGAGACTAGCTCTGAGACTGAGGAGAGAGCGCGTAACAACGTAACGTAACGGTCAGATCTTTTGCGACGCGACCCCTCTCGCTCCAAGTAACGTAACGGTCAGATTTGTTGCTGCGCGATCCCCCCTTGCTCCAACCTAACGTAAGGAACTAAAGTTCCAAAAATGAATTTGTAAAGAAATCTGAATGTACACCCTTCAGGAAAATATCACGCAATTATTTTTCATGAAGAAAATTGCGAGAAAAATTATTTCTAGAATATAATATGGCCAAATCTGAGAAAATAGTATTTCGGTGCGCGAGCGACAACACGACGGCTTTGAGTGGCTAATTCAGAGCGAAGTTGACGGAGCAAATGCTTATATTGAAAAAAACACTTTCGTTGGTTTCAGTACTCACTTTTGAGGCCGTGCACAAGTCTCCAGGTCTGTTCTCATAAGCATCACAGACAGTCTTTGACAATCCGGATTCGGCGCAAAGACCCTAAAGCGTTCTCGGGAGAACAAAAAAAATTCTCAAAAACGCCTCACGTAATTAATGGACGCCCCCTTATTTCAATCAATTGAACTCTTATTTTGTCCTCCATATTAGAATATATAATTCATGATTCGGCACTGGCAAAAATTCAAAATTATCGTTTTTTATTTCAATTTAATTTTATAATAAACAATGTTTCTTCAATTGCTACTCCGAATACATTTATTTTGTGTTTCACATTCCAGCTGTATGGTCTCACCCTGTATATTTATATGTGACATAGAAAATTGCATGTTTATAATAAAAACGCTCGTAATAATACGAAACAGTTTAGTTGTATATCTGGTTTGATAAGAACAACCAATTGTTCTATTTTTTTTGTTCTCTGACCTATATGAACATTCTTTATAAATAACTACATCAGGACATTGCATTATTAACGTAAATATTGTTGGTGCATCTTTCAAGCTCGTCTAGATTATGTAATAGAAATTAAAAATAACAGGCCTACTTTTAAATTATACCAATTTGCAAATCCACCGACAAGTTATATTAGTTTAATTATAGATTATATAACGGCGTGTTTCTAGAAATTACATAGCAAAATTGTTTTTCCATGTAATTTGGCATATAAAAAGTGCTTTAATTACAAGTTCTGTTGAAACTACTTCATCATAACCAAGATGCAAAAATAAATTTGAAAGTTTTGAGAAGGAAATTAAGGTGATAAAAATTGTATTAATATTAGATTCCTTCCACAGAAAATCAGTAATGCGGTTTGGATTATTCTCAAAATTGTTTCCGTTCTGTAACTGCTTTGTTGGAAACAACCAAAATACGTGGTTATTTTTTGTCTCAAAGTATATCGTCTTAGCTTTTGCCCGCAATCATCTAAATACGACCATTTACGACCTTATTAAAAGAATATTAAATGAAACCAAAGAACAGTCGAGTGAGAAGGCAAGGGTGGGCCAATAAGTTTTTTATCGGGTGTATGATGGCTGCATTGAATTCATTTGGCAGTATTAACTGTTCCGTGTTAGCGTGTGTTTTCAAAGAGGTTTCTATACGAGTATAAGTTATCATTAATTTTTTTTGCAATGTTGCGTAGGAAACATTTTTCATTAGATGCAAAGCAAATTGCGAAAAATGTGTATAATTTTATTGAGTAGAGGATTCATTAAACAAGAAGCTTTAAAAGAAACCTGCTTATTTACAAAGACACCAATATCCTCTATAAAGGATATTATTAACAGTGGAAAATTAAACGTAGTTATTTTCAATCTCATTCCAATAAAAGCTGGAAAAATTCTGTACATTAATATTCAAAATTGATATAGAGCTTGATCTTAATGATAAGTCTGACAGTGGAACAAAATTAAATTTAGAAAAATATTAACCTAGCCAATAAAGTTGGATATTGTTTTTTTTACCTGCTTACAGTTTATTTAACTAAATAGTACTTGATAATCTCTCATTTAGGAGGAAAAAAGAGAAATGGTCTTCACAAAAACAAAGGATGTATGAGAAAAATACAAAAAGATAGATATTTGTGAATTTGATCCTTTTTAAAATAATTTTAAATAGTCTGCCACTGGCGATCTCTTTTACAGCAGCA
The DNA here is from genome assembly GCA_910591695.1 of Galerucella pusilla. NCBI lineage: Eukaryota > Metazoa > Arthropoda > Insecta > Coleoptera > Chrysomelidae > Galerucella > Galerucella pusilla. The sequence continues at coordinate 77,433 of CAJUYI010000118.1, forward strand.
ATTGGCCATATGGTTTATTGCAATTGGTCCATAAGACGATGATATACTTTGGGACAAATAGTATTAAATTCGTCCCTGAACTGGTAGCAACCTATCCTAACCTTAAATTTATTAGTTTCTCTGAACATCATTCGACAATAATGTATAACTTGGGGTATGTGCCAGTGTGGGTTCTGCAAAATTTACAAAACACAGTGTATTAGCAACTGGAGAAACACTTTGGCGATGTGAAGTTCGTTCTTGTAAGGCGAAAATTTATACTGTGGGCCCAGAAATTCTAATAACGCGAAGTGAAACGCAACATAATCACGAAAAAAATGTGAACAGAACAGAAAAAAAGTTGAACAGACAGATAATAACTGCTAGTGTTAAACGTAAAGCAGCCGGTGATATTTGTTGGAAGCCTTCTAAAGTAATGCATTCAGCCATAAAAGAACATAACCTATCACATACTTTCTCAGCGAAAGATATTGATAATATGCGCCGCATAATACCAGACGAAAAATTGAGGTACCTTCCCATACTTTCTTTAATTCTTCGAAACTCTTTATAGTATCACTCGGATTACTCTTCCTTTAGAATATTGCGATTTAAACCAACTAGCCTTAATAAAATGTTTATATTAAGAGAGATACAGGGTGTTGAACATGAAATTTTAATTTTCGCTTTTACAATAACTTTAACGCTTTTCGTCGTATATGCACAAAAATTTGAGGTCGGGGGTTTTTTGATATGAGAAATCATAATTTTGTATCCATTTCGATGTATTTTGTAGAGGGCGCCACATAGGCCATACGTATGCGGCATAAATGTACGCAAAGCTTTTTTGCCTTTTACATTAGCACTACGTAATATTTATGGTACTTTTAATATATAAAAATAACAATTATCGTACAACAAAATGTGATTATCTCTAAAACCGTTAAGATTTGAGATCAAAAAGCGTTAAAGTTATTGTAAAAAACGAAAATTAAAATTTCATGTCCAACACCCTGTGCTCTCTTGATATCAACATTTTATTAAGGCTAGTTGGATTAAATCGCAATATTTTGAAGTGAAGATTGTACTATAGTTCTTTGTACAATTATTTAAGGTCCACCCTGTATATAAAGTGTCCTGATATTTTTGGTATATCTCCATAATCCTGTCACGTCACATAGCTGGATATTGTTCACTTATAGTGTATTTTTATCGTATTGATAGCTGAAGAGCTCATTATAAATTCAAAAACGTGTCTGAAACACTGCATTGTGATTCAAAGAATTCAATAGAATAGTAAGCGCTTCTTCATGTAAATAAGTGTTCATTTAGCAACTTTCGCTAGATTCTTCCTGTATAGTGAAGCGCAGGTAGCGAGGACAATAGCACCCTAATACAATTACCTTTCAAATATATTTAGAAGTGATAAATTTTCCATGACAATGTAGTGTAGTTGAGTAAGAAATAGATCCTAGATTATTCAAGGCTACAGCCCTCTGAAGTAGAAGTCCTCATATGAGTTTTCTAAAAATTATTCAAAAATACCGTTACAAACTTGGTATAATCAATACAGTTACAAACCAGTCGTTCGCTGTAAATAAATTTTTTTCAGATCCATCACAAGCTTGTCAGTCGGGGGGACCAACAGGTATTTTTATAAAAAAAAATTATTTTCAAGTTTTTTATGTAGGTATCCGACACCGAATTAGGAAAATTCAAGATAATTTCCATAAAAATGTTCTTTTCTCTCAAGTCGATATTATGAACCGTTCTCGAGAAAAATAAATTTATACTTTTTGAGTTTCTTACATAAAATCATATTGGATTATGAAATTTATTTAAAATTTTCAAAACAATGTAAGCAGCTTATTACTTACGACTTTTGTTACCAGTATCTGTAGAATTTGTTGATTTCTCGAGGCCAACTTGATATTACAGATACAATTTTATAATCCAACATGATTTTATGTAAGAAACACAAAAAGTTTAAATTTATTTTTCTTAAAAACGCTTCATGATATCGATTTGAAAGAGGAGAACATTTTTTATGAAAATTATCTTGAATTTTCCAAATTCGGTGTCAGATACATAATAAAATTCCAAATAATCAAAATTCCATTTCATCAGAATCTTACGAATCCATCATTAATTATTATAGATCCAACGGCTCCATCCATGATATTGTCCAGTTGCCACATCTTCTGTTCTTCTTTATACGTACCTATGACTCACATCTTTTTTCCAGTTCTCGGCAGACACTTTTGACAAAAGAGTTTTACAGTAATTGATGTAGGTCTTATAATTTATAAGTTTGCCTAAATTCCAATGTCCGCCTATGGTTTATTGCGGTTTTAGGGTCTCTTACCTGAAATCGTGCTATCAATATGATAAAAATATATCATAAAAATGGGTTTTTTAGATTCTATAAATATGATTATAAATTATAACTAACTATTTTTAACCACCTTACTTCTTGTATAGTTAAAATAATACCCTTCTTGGTCTGCGTCATCGATTGTGACGTATATCCGGGTTTTCGGCATGTCGTTTATTTTATTTGCTATTTTGACATATAGCTAACCTTAAATTTGATAAATAAGATCATCAGGATTGTATTTAGCCAAATTCGAAAAGGCTATGCAATTAATAATCACCCACAGCTTCTTTTTCTAACTGAAAATACTTGAGAACTTTCAAAATACTGATGTTTTTTCGTGTTCTCATGCATATTTTTGTATTATTCATATAAATAAAACAATAAGATTAATATTCACTTTTTTTAAATAATAATTGACCGTAAACAACAAAGTACATACCTGTGAAGAACTGTCAGTGTGACAGTAGAAAAAGACGTAAGACTTATTGCGCTACGAATGTAACGCCTTCATAGTATTTTAAACTCTCGATTGATAGGTTGAGCTTGAGCGTAATCTAAACACCAACCAATCAAATTTTTGTAAGTCAAAGATTCGGGTTAACGTTTGTAATACATTTAAACGGTTCATTATTGTGATATTTTGATTAGGATTAATCACAGACCTGCCTTTTTTTCCATTTCTTCCTACGTAATGTGTTAGCAATCGATGACGCACACCAAGAAGGGTATTATTTCAACTATATATAAACAGGCGTTAGATATTTCAGATTTTTTCCTCAGTTGGCGGTGAAAGCATTCAGGAAGTGAGGAAAGTATATTGCTGGGCAATAAATTATATTTCTTTTTTAAATGAAACAAACAACCGTTTTTCACTTTAATGGAAAAGTATATTATGAAAATTCTAAATTATCACCCCCTTTTGCCACCCATACGAACCTATATAGCACTATGTCGAAAACTATATTATTCTATATTTAAAAAATGACCTAATATATAAAATATGTAACTGATTGTACGAACTCCCCTGATAACAATTGTTTAGTAAATAAAGAAACTGAAAGTACTCACTTTATCTAGATATATATTTTTAAGGATATGTTTTAATATTTACTTGATCACACAGCGTTGACCTTAATTGTTTTGGAAAAGTACATTGACCTCAGTTGTAATAGCCAATTCGCAAAATGTTGCGCTGCTTTTTTTTGTTTTACATCGCATTTTGTCGTCTTCTTTATTTGTAGTAATTATTTAGTTTTTTTATTTCAAGAACCTATCAATTTTTTTGAACAATTTAAATAGGCCTGGGCTAGGCTATTTTAGTCTCATTCCTCCATATTATAGCAGATACGATTTCTCATACCCGTCCTCCTTGTTACCGTTTCATCCGTCTTTTCATTGCCTCATGATCTTGGTACCCTGGTACGCCATTGCTTTTTGTGTGCAGAGGATTGGAGCAAACCAATCACACACATAGAACAATAAAAATTTTTTCGTCAGTCAAGCGGCTTTGAAAGCACTCAACTCCTACCGTGTAACGTCGAAATTGGTATTAGACTGCCAAAAAAAGACTCGCTTTAATAGAGTATCGCTGGATTGGATCCCTGGCCACTCTGGCATGGATGGCAATCAGAAGACAAGCACCCAGAACCCACAATTTTGACATCGCAATAAGTTTTGCCAAACACTATATACTTGGACAGAAAGAGGTGCTTTAGACTTCTGGCGTAATATACCAAGATTGGTTCATTCAAAACCTTTATGCATCATTCAAAAAATGTGTCCAAACAAAAAAATGAACTACAGGTTTACCTGAAACATCATATACTATGACTTGGGCTATCAGAAGATCCAACTTGTCGTCTTTGTCTGGAAAATGCGGGAAAATTGTGCCTGTAACGCCCGGGCTCAGGTATCTGACGTTTGGCAGGGTCTCTCTATTAAAGCTATACCATGTGTCAATGGATTGCCCATACCATGTCTATTTTTTAGCATAGACGCTCAAAAGCTGATCGTATTTTTATGAATCTAGTATGTCTAAAAAATTTATTATCTTAAAATGTCACTTGCTTCGTTGTTTTTTGCCCAAACATAGATAATTTGAACTTAAAAATATTTAATAATGTCAAGATGTACTTTCACCTTTGGCATTAGACTGTCAATATCAATAAAAACAAAAAAATATCGTCCATTGTAATAAAATTATTTTCATCGTCAACTTTTTTTTTTATTATACGGCAGATAATATCAAGTGTTTTTGAATAGTAGAATGATAGAAGAAGGTATTTAAAATATTTATGGAGGTGGTCAACCATTTATCGTAAAAAATACTTTCAGCTTGAAAAATAAAACATTATTTCACCAGCCAAACATTTCAGTCGTGAAATAATAATATCAATCAATACACCAATCAATCAATTAACGACTACCTGTTTTCGGAATAAGTCAAAACGAAATATATTGGAACGAAGTATAACAAGAAGTTTGCGCCAACAATGGAGTTAAGTTTAGTGATCCTGAGGGTATAAAACAAAATTATCTAATAAATAATCCGAAAAGGGTGAATTTTGGCCAAAATATAGGATGAATTTTATACCTGAAAAGGCTCCTTGGCGACCAAACTTGGTAATGTCAAGAAGCAAAGAGAATCATCAGCATCAGGCCGATTTAAATACTTTAAATCGATAGATAATAAGCGCCTCTTGTAAAAGAAAATTGATTGGAAAACTAGTAGAAAAGCCGTCTAAACTATAAGGGGTGTTTTAAAAGAATTGCCACCGAGGATATTGAAATATGCACAACTCCCGCCGGAAAATGTTTCCACGTGTTCCTAAAAACTCCACCGACAATCGCCAAGTTTCACCAAGTGCAATTTTTATTTAAAATGATACATTGCAGTAGAAATGTCTATTACAGCCTAATTTTTCACAAAAAAGGTGTGTTTAGTATTTTATTCGTTTCTTTTGAAAGTTACCAATTTTCAATTTTGTTAAAGTCTTTCCAAAAGTTAGGACCGAAACTTCTTTATTTTTAATAACTGCTTCAATTCTTCTAGGTATAGTATTTACTAGAATCTTGCACTCCTCTGGGGTGAAATTATTCCAAATGTTCATCTGCCGCAGGATTGGCTCTTAACCGCTTTTTGATTTTATGCTACAAAGTTTCGATTGGCGAAAGGTCCAGACTAGAGGAAACTCATTTTAGGAGTGGTATTTCATTGTCTGAAAACCATTTCCTGAATTTTTTTGGAAGTGTGAGTGCTTCACCGTCTTATTGAAAAATTATATCATTTTCAGAAATCCTACCCTCTTCCAAAGCGGACAATAAAGAGACCTATAGGATCTCTAAGTTATTATTAGTGTTAAAATAACGACGAAAATACAATCAAAAGATTTTCCGCAATTAAAATTTTATTTCACCAAATGTGCTGCCATATTTTTCCGGAATAATGAAGATTTTTGTTGCTTCGTTGTTGTATATTTTATATGGAATTTTCGTAAATCGGCTTAATAGAGGAGTTCAGTCTGAGGTCAGTGTGGCCAACAAAAAGTGGTTTTTCTGACAAGAATGACAGTTAATGTCTACCCCTTAAAACATGAGATTTTTGCATGTTTTGTATCATTGCGAACATCTATATTGCTTTATTAAAATAATGAATAAACCCCCGAAGCGTAAATCTTGGAATTTAAAATGACTTTTTAGCTGAATACACAGTACATCGGTGGCCAAAAATTCCAGAAACTCTTGGCATGTCACCATTTCATTTCTGTTATCTGTCACCAGTTATGTCAGATGTCAGTGGAAAAAGTAATTAGAAGAATAGAGATACAATTAACTAGAAATGCTACTAAAATCTAATCGAAAATGGACAAACGAATATCAACAAAAATAAATATAACTGACATTTGACATAACCAGTGACAGAATAACAGAAATTAAATGGTGACATGGCAAGAGCTACTGGAATTTTTGGCCACCGATGTGCTGTGTATTCAGCAAAAAAGTCATTTTAAATTCCAAGATTTACGCTTCGGGGTGTATTTATTATTTTAATAAAGCAATATAGATGTTCGCATTGATGAAAAACATGCAAAAATCTTATGTTTTAAGGGGTAGACATTAACTGTCATTCTTGTCAGAAAAACCACTTTTTGTTGGCCACACTGACCTTAGACTGAACTCCTCTATTGTGTGTACTGGTCACGTAACAAATCTCGTTGGATGCGTGAATCCCACAACCAATATCCACAAAAACTGAATGTATTGGCTTGAATAATAGGCGACATTTAGGAAAAAAAGTGATAATGGATAGTAATATTTTATAAATAAAAACTTGAAAAAATTAAATATGTGATTCTTTAGTCTATAAGTGTATAAATTTTACATTATTATCGAGTTATACCTGAATTTTTGGGTAGGTAAATAATCTCTTAACAATAGAGTATTTTGAAGAAAGTAATGAACTTTTATGGCATTCTATACATTTCCGAACGTACTTAACCCACAATCACCGTATCATAAATAAATAAGTACCATCTTACTCTAAGACAAATAATGTTGTTTGGAAAATTTTATGGCGAATTTCATGGAATACGGCTCTAAGATCCCCGAATTACTTAAGCTTATCTACAATGTCACCTGATCTGATAAGATAAAGTAAAATGTCTACAAACAGGTCTTTACCTTTCGAGTTTTCAGTCGTCAAACTTGAATGAAAACATGTAGACTAAGACTAGTAATAAATAGTTGAGTTGAATCGATGGAATTTTGGAAAATATATTTTTGTTAAATAACTGCGTTTTGAAATTTACCAACGTGATGAAGCGGAATAGTAAAGTGCACGAATATAGTTTCACCACCAGAAGTAGAAATCAACAGATTCCTTCGTTTAAGGAGAGGATGACGTTTTTTCAGGTATTTTAACTCTTTTTTTATATCAATTTTATTTTTATTGATCTGATGCGTTTGTTTTACATTTTTTGGAATACAAACATAAAATCTTAAGTGGTGATTGAAACGTCAAAAATAATCTATCGAACACCACACGAGAGTTCGCTAATTTAGCAAAAGCCACTCGTGCCCTTCGGGCTCTCCTATCTATTGCCTGGCAACAAGGTTTCTTGAATGTGTCAAATTATTTTCAATTTATTTTAACTCTCATCTGGTATTACTACAGGAAATACCACTAATTGTACTGAAAGTACGTAGGCTATTTTCCGGATGATTCTTGTTACTTTCGTGTAGATTTTGGGTATATTTTGTACAATAACATGAATGTTGTATTTAATTGTAATAGCGCTTTGACACAAGCCTAATAATTCTGGATGTGTGACTAATATTTGAACGATTTTTATTGTGTCATGTTTGCTATTGTTCTAGTAATGTCAAAGACAATAAAGAAGCATTTTGTTAGTTTCTAGAATCTTTTTAGTAACTGGCAAAAATATCTTAGTGTGATGGTTGTAATATTAATATTACTAAAAATTCCCCATTATCTCGGTTCTTTTAGGGGTTGGATTGTTATTGCTTTTCTTTGTCACACTCTTGTACTATTAAAAAAAGTTAAATTTAGGATTTATTACCACTGACAAGACTCTATATATTTTCCTGCGTTAAAGCGGCTTAAATTGTTTTGACACCGATTGCTAAAATTTTCTGCGCTTAATTCCATTTTTCGACTGATTCAACTTTGAAACTTCAGTTACCAGTTTTAACTGAAACTTTGGCGTTAAGTAAACTAAACATGACAGCTAATTTTGAAATTTGATATATTTTTTTGACAGGCGCCTGCTATGCTGTTATATGCAACACTCGTTAAACATGATATTAAGAATTAAGCGTAAATCATTAATTTTTTTGTTACATTTACATTATCAACTAAACTTAAACTTTTATAAAAATTAGTTTGAATTGTACTAACTTTCAAGTAAAAATAATTGTTGTAAACGTTACCTTATCTTATTTACATGCATTACTTAGGTATTTTAATTATTATTCGTAAAAAGTGAGTCACCTATCGGTTTTTCTAGCCATGACTCACAGGAAGCTGAATTGATTTTCAATAATTAAAGACTTATTGACAATAAACAATCAATAAAAGATAACTATTGGTGAATTAAATCCTGGAATTGTAATATAGCAAATAAAATTAAATAGAAAATATAAGTTTTTAAAATCTGTCTACTTTTGAACCTTCCACGAATGGTCGATTGCTTTGATGTGCACTATTTTGTTAATAACTTTAGTAAATTCAAACCCAAGCTTCCGACGACGCAAACAAACACATCCGTTCGTATGTCACCTTACTATACATAAACCCAATTAAAATTAGTTACATATCATAATTGTTTTTTATAATTATATTCTAATAATATTATATAATAACAAGATCATAAATTCATTTACTTCAAACTTCATCCATTTTCAAGGTTCAATTAAAAAAAACAGTTTTAGTAATCCGAACGTTTGAAACGTATCAGTAAAATTTCAGTTTTCGGTCTGTAACTTTCTTCTCTTGCCTCTGGCGACTAACACTATCAGTGAATTTGTATGTATGTGTTTATATGGAGTAATATTTGAAAGCTTAATTATGGCTTTTCTCTTCTCTATAGTCTATCTTATTCTTTAAGGCAGTAGTTGAAAACGGTTTTTGTACTTATTGACTCATATCAGGTTTGAAATACGACGAAAACTTATTGAATTCGTAACAAAATGGAGTAAACTGCATGTCGCTATATTTTATCTAACTCGGGATATAAGTAAAAACGCATAACCATTCACAACTAATATTGGCTCGCCCTGTATAAGAAAAATACGTTAGTATTTTCAAGATTACTTATACCAGCACCTAAAAAAACCTCATAATTTAATTTTTCTACGACAACCTCGATGAATGTTCATTTTGTAACCGTATCTTCAATCATAAACAAGCAAATTTTGTACAGAATTTCATTTTTGCATCGGCTGCTAGGCAAGCTGCTAAGCAACAAATGCAAAATGGAATATTTCGTGTTAGGCCTAGGTTCACTCTGAAATCACGACGACTACGCTTGTCAAATTATGACGTCCAGCAACAAATTGATGAAATGTCAGCAGATCGTTTCTGTCAAAGTTTTAGTACGTAACGAGTAATTTCATAGTTGTTTTCTTTAATAGAATATTAAAGTATAGGTGGATTTTAAGGTCTTTAAAACACGCGCGATACGAAATAGAGCAAGTGTTTTAAAGACCAGTTATCCACGAATACTTTACGCTATTTTTTTTATTGGTGCACTTTGAAATTATAAATACTGTTCTATAACATAACTACTACAACAACAAGAAATGTTAATCATAGATGGAAATAAGAACTAAATGTCAAATATTTGAATTCGTGATGTTGATGTATATGATGTATAGCTTGCGTTGTCATGGAAATGAGAAAAACATAAACTAATTTGTATTTTGATGGAAGTTCAACCTTATTGAGTTCTGTGAATGTCAATTTGATTTGAATAATATTTCCTAAGATTTGAAAAATCGAAATATTAATATTTCAAACAATACCAATGGCACTTTCCATTTTAATTTATAATTTTGACATTGTTAAATATTGTTCGAATAAAAGTTTTGACATTACAAACTACTCCTGTCAGATCAATAATAAAAAAATTGTCATCTAGACATGATTTAGACCATAGAATTAGACTTCGTTTCTCGAGTTGTTGATGTTGCCACGGTAACTTTAAAACACGCGCATATTTTAAAGTTCGATTTAAACACGCTGAGGCGTGCTTTAAATAGGTGAAATGATTCACCAATAAAAAAATAGTATATTATTAAACGAGCAATTTATGATAGTCATAATTCACGAGCCGCAGGCGAGGGGCGCAAGTCACCCAAGTGAATTATGGCCATAAATTGCGAGTAGAATACTATACTTTGTCCACGACACTTAATTTATTTATTAATAAATAAAAGTCAGTAGCGATTTGGCATATTACTAACCTCAAAATGTTGTGGCAGCTACTTCAAATAATTTGACATATATAGAGATGGGCCATACTGTAGAAAGTATCAATACAACGTACCGTTATAAATATATTGTTTTAAAATACTTAAAATTAGAAAATATCGTTATGAAAAGTATCAATTCTGAAAATTACAATATTTTATAGATACGATATAATGTCAGGAACAAATTTCCTGAACAAAATACACAGATTTAATAGTCTATTCCATATTGTTCCCCCATCTCTAGTCGTGAATTATGAACCATAATACACTACAGTGTATTATGAACCATAATTCACGACAGTTGATATATGGGTACCATATACCTTTAGTTAGGAGGTAAAATATTGACTTATTATTAGGTGGTCGTGGACAAAATACATTTTTATAGGCTTCTGTTTCTGTGTACCTATTAGAAATAGCAATAAAGAGAATATTTATATATTTCTTCAATTTATATTTCAATTCTGATAGAAAGCCCATTAGCGGCGAATTCGGAGTAATGAAATATTATCAGCTTATTTATTTCAAAGTGTTTGCATTGTATGCATGTATAAAACGTGAACGATATGTTGTCATAGAAAAAGTATAGTATGCAATTCGCAACAAAATGGGCATCATTTTCTGCTCATTGCATAATATACAATTTTCATTTCTTGTAATCGTAAAAATATTACTTGAACGCATTTGGGTTCTAAATTGTGGCATAACCAAAGTTTTCATTGGATTTTAATATCAATAATCATTATCTTTGTGACGAATTTCGTAGTCCCAAGATCGAAAAACAGAATGCGTTACATTTACCTACCTGCGTGCTGTGACGAATTTGGAATCGTCCATTTATGGAAGGCCAGACAGAGGCTTGTTTCTTGTTTCCAAAGGTGAAATCATTATATATTTCGTGTTCCAAGTGTAAAGCAATAGTGACGACCATTTTTTTCGTAAAACCTAATATGTCGTCTGTGAAAGAAATTATTAGTGAACGCGGAAAGATTCAAATAGTGTACGAAAATTATAAGTTCGCAAAGCATCGATCTTCAGGTAAAGAAACTGTTTGGAGGTGCATCAAACGGCCTAAATGTAAGGTTTACGTTTATACAAATGGAGAATCGGGTAGTTTTGTTGTGACAACAATAAAAAATGAACATAATCACGAACCTGAAGGAAAAATTGCCAGGCAAATACTAAGTGAGGCTTGCAAAAGAAAAGCGAATGAAGAATATACAGAAAGGTCAAATAAAATATTTCTTGAAGATTTGGTCAAAGAGGGTTATTCCCCAAATATTTCTCCCAGAGACTTGAAATGCGCCAAACAAAATATGTACAATAGACGTCGTAAAATGTTGCTGGTAAGCGATTTTCGTTTTGTTTTTGAGCAACTTGCGATAGGTTAACAACGAAGTTTCACAAAATTTCAAAACCACAAACGCTTGCGAGTCCTTTCAATCTGATTTGCACTAGTTTGGTACAATATTTATTCTACGAGCGGTCGGAAAGTGAAAAAATATTTTAATTAAACACAAATGCTAAACTAGCAAGTTTAGTACAGTAGTCGCCAATTACTTCGATGTACTTTAGTGTATTTTCTTGTAAAAAAAGGGAGTAATAAAACCTAATTTCTAATGCAAAACGGTCATTTTAAATATATTATTACAAAATAATCTAAATATTTCCTAAAATTTACCTGAGCTAATACAAGTTTTCGGTCTTTTTTTGGTCTTTTATAACCGTAAGCTGTACAGAACAATAAAAAAGGTTTATACAGGCCAAAAGAACTGTATATTAAAGATTACATTGCCGTATTAGGGTAAAGACAGACGGAGCGGTTTGTGCCGCGTCGGTTGCCGCGACGGCAGTACGGCTAGTGAATTCACACTCGACGGCCAGTACTGCCGCTGCTTGGCATAGAATAAAATAAAAGTCTCCATTGTTGTCAGCTGCGTATCGTGTGCAGCACCTACGGAGTATGGCGTCTTCGGATGAAAGTGATGATGATTTTAACTTTTTAATAACAGCAGGTTTACTTTATAATCGAATTTAAAAAAAAAAACGAAGAAGCGTAAATATTGGATACATCCCATAATTAGTGAGAGAAAAAATGGATGACTGTTTTATTCACTATATCATGAAATTAAGGAGGACCAAGCATCTTTTGAAGAATTGTTATTACTTACTCGAGATGCATGTTTCAAAAATAACGTAACGTTAAGGTTAGATTCGTAGTTATTTGCTGGTATTTGTCAAAATAAAACAATGAACAATTATTATTATTATTTTATCTGAATAATCATCGGTTCGCATATCCCAAATAGTTGGTCTTATATGCACTTCCTGTATGAGTTTCTCAATATCACTATTTTCCATGATTTTAATATATTTTGGCAACAGCTAAATCGTTTTATACAATGCCGTCCGCTACGCGTCTGGTTTGCACTAAAGCAATCTCGTAAGTGATGTGCCGCCCATTGTCATAAAACCACCGCGGTACAGGGTCCGCGCGACGGCTGTTGCCGGTACCTGCTCGATCAGGCATTGTCTGTTTTGTGCATACACATTTCACGAAAGAGGTACCGCCGCGGACGCCGTTGCGGCAGCCGACGCGGCACAAAAACCGCTCCGTCTGTCTTTACCCTTATAGAATTATTTTCAATAAAGATTACTCTGAAATGAGTTGAAGCAGACTAAGAAAACTTTAAAGAAAAAAGGTAACTGTTATACTTAAGCCGAAAAAACACTTTTTTTAAAATTTATATAATTAATACCATCAGATTGATAATAGTACACATCGGCTATTCCAACGGTCTTGTTAAAGGTGCTTTATTGACTTTGGATCTACTCGTACCATGGTCGTAAGAAATGCCACATCAAAGATTACAGAATAAAAATATAAGATGTTTCACTCCCAGGGCGGTTTGATTCAAGTTGCTGTCCCAAACGGACGACGCTCTCATAAATTATGTTTACGACTCGCTTTTGTTGTCAATAACGAGACCGGTAGATACCAGAGACGTTCGAAAAGCTTATTTTATTTTAAGCTATACAGGGGTAATTAGAGAAATATATATTTAAATTAATAGGATTCTTTATCACAAAGGTTTATTTTTAAATTTTAATTATTTCGAAAAATGTTCGGAATATGAATTTGAAAAGGTAAGTAAAAAATAAACTTCAATTAAATATACTCATTAAATATACTCATTAGCCACCAGAATAATAGGGCCACTAAATCTTAAATTTTGATCTTTAAATAACGCGTTTTTTTTGGATCGACAAGGTTAAAACAGTAAAAAGAGAAGCAGCTGCAGGATACCTTTATTAAAATTTTTTATAAATGTTGTAAAATACTAAGTTTGGAGTTTGGTTTATGTGTTAAATTTAATCTATTGTCTTTCAAATCTTTCAATATACATTTGAAAGTAAAATATATACGGACTCTGGTATAGAGACTTGCATAATATTTGAAAGGAAATTGATTACATGGATGGATGATGAAAAGAAAATTTAGTAAATTCGTTCAAAAGGAACTGACCAATTCCACTTTGGTTAGCTATAGAATTGAATTTTTATATTTTCTTGCTTGATGTACTTGTGTTTATATAATATCCTTATTATGAAAATAAATCCGTAATTTTGTATTAGCAAATGTTACAAAATATTCAGTGTTTAAGCTTTGCTATTAAAGAGAAAAATATTAATCTGACTTTTTGCTCATTTCAACAATTAATTAATAAATTCAAAAAATCTATACAACATAAATATAAAACCCGAACAACCAATAAACACCGTTCTAAAATAACAGCGCTCTACGGGCGACGTCCCGTATAATATGCCAAATTAAATGCAAGTAAGGACGTAGCGACCGAGGTAGCGACGTACTGTACCATCCAAGTCACCAGACAGTCATCAGCGGCATCGGTGCTTTACGCGATAAATTCGAACGAGTGAAACATCTTATATTTTTATTCTGTAATCTTTGGCCACATGCCTGGACTCTGTGCAGCTAAGTCGTCCAGGAATGTTAAGCTTTTCCTACTCTGTAAACAATGTAGTATCTCTTCCACTTGTAGTTACTCAAAATTTGTATAAAATTAATTGTAGATCATACACCAAGGTGGTGAAGACTATTATTATTTACCTAGCGGAATAAGGTGCGAGGTTTATAATGTCTTCACCACCATGGTGTATATATATTTTTTTTCACTACTAGCCAAATTTAAGACAAAAATTAAAAATAATTCACAAACGCACAATGAGAAGCGTTTACTCCGTCGTCTGACTGACCAGTACACTGTCAGTTTCGATATATTATGAACGTACTCGTTATGTCATCAGTCATTTTTGGTAGAGCGCGAATTTTAAACTAATGGCGCTTTTATTCAAATAATTTTATCTTGATAGGTAATTTAAAGCAGCAAATATGTTAAAGACAATCTCCTGGGTATACAAAATTATGTTGCACAAGTTGAACTATTACCCCTGAATTCTAAAAATTTTTGAATTTATCTATTATTGACCTAGGTTAATAATAGAAAAAATTATTAACCACTAAACTTCTCAGTTGGCTAGAAGAAGCAATAACTGTCAACTTCACAGCTAGTAGTGGAAAAAGAATATTCGGTTGTGTCTTGAGATGGTATTTTCGTGCAACTGCAACGACTAGAAATCAACAATTTAAAGGTCTAAATTGCCGGTACTTGAAGAAGACCAAAATATAAATTTCAATTATTTGATTTTCAAACACATTTGAGACTGACCAATTCAACCTATCTATAATGAATGATTAACGACATACTTAGAAGCCATGGTTAATGAATAAAAAAAACGACATCTGCCGAGAAATACAACTAGACGCCAATCGAGTAAACCAAATATTTTCAGCATCCGCTATTCACAGGCGCCCGGCTCAGCAATTTTCCAGCACGTTCAAATTTAAAAAAAAAACCGGGCTAGTAATCTTTATTATACGACCGGCAAATCAAGTAATAAAGGATATATTTTGTGACATCACATATAATACGTTACCAAGTACGTTTTCATTCATACGTTTGTCGGATGATGTCACAATATTTACAGAGATGTAATCAGCTAATTTGTCACCTTTCATTACTTTATGTGACTAGTCAATATTAAGCCCCATATAAATTTAGAACAAACTCTAGGTATATAAACAAAATATGTACTTAG
This sequence comes from Galerucella pusilla, assembly GCA_910591695.1. Lineage (NCBI taxonomy): Eukaryota > Metazoa > Arthropoda > Insecta > Coleoptera > Chrysomelidae > Galerucella > Galerucella pusilla. The sequence continues at coordinate 92,962 of CAJUYI010000118.1, forward strand.
GAAGCCTAGGCTTGTATCTGTCAATCTTACAGCCCCTGATAGACAATTGAAAAAGCCAGTGCGTGCCAAGAATTAACAATTTTTGTAGCTATATAGATTGTGATTTTAGTGTATCCTTCAGTCCGTGATTAGTCTTTGAGCTCGCGGACGGAGAACATATACCTTGTACTCAACAAAGGTGCCCTAAGGCATCTTGATTCTAACACTTGGAGCAATATGTGGACTTCTCAGTGCTTATTTTTTACAGGCCTACCACTTTGGCTATGTAACAAGTAATTACGAGATAAGATTGTTCATAGGTGCATCTACTATCTTATCAAACGAATACAATGAAACCATAATTGAAATTTCATTCATACATCCCCCACTATTCAAATAATTTAACATAATAAACCCATGAGATGTGCAAAAACTGGGATATCAAAGGTGATCTTAATACATCTCTGTGTACGAACAGTTCAATTCACTGAAAGGTCATATAGCATCTGAACTAAAACATATGTCTGGGACTTGTTACATTTTTTTTTACTTTGTCGCAGATAAACAGAGACGTTTTTATAGATAAATCCGTTATTAAACATTGGATAATCAGTTTGCTTTGATCTTTACTTGAACTAACAAGGATTCAGTATAATAAAAATTTTATTTTCCTGAAATTTCGTTGTGAGGCTTTTGTTTGTGAATTTTTAGTGGAGTGTTCATATTCAGTAACATCCATGGTTTTCATATCGACTTCTGGTAGATATGATACGTTGTTTTCAAAAATGGTATGTAATATTTATTGTATTTTAAATGTTGAATGACATTTTGTGCATTATTGACATGTATGGCAATTTTTTTTGGATAGTTCTAAGCTCTAAACGATAACATTAATGTCTTTTACATTTAAAACAAATTCAAACTTCGAAATATATATACCTACATGTTTTTTCCAAGTAATTTGTGTGTACTGTTGAAAATTCGAATGAAACGTTTGTTGAGTTACACTCAAGATAACTGGATTTAAAGATAACTTCACTTTAAAATACATCAAAGTGGTTGTATACTGATAAGATTAACTGGCTTTCATTGAATTGGTTCACTGACTAAAATCCATTACTATAGATTTAGTAGGTTTTGCCAAATGGGAATGGGACTGTTTCAGTGAATGAAAGTATTTTGTGCCTTATGTTAGTTTTGTGAAGTGGAGTTGCTTTTTGAATAATCTGCTAATAAAAAGGTAAATAGAATAGACGAACTTTGTGAGTATCATGTGGAAAAGAATAGATGAACTTTGTGACTATCTTGTAGACAAGAATAGATGAACTTTGTGACTATCTTGTAGACAAGAATAGATGAACTTTATGACTAGCTTGTAGAAAATAATAGATGAATTTTCTGACTATCTTCTAAACAAGAATAGATGAACTTTATGACTATCTTGTAGAAAATAATAGATGAATTTTCTGACTATCTTCTAAACAGGAATAGAAGAAGTTTGTGACTATCTTGTAGAAAAGAATAGATGAATTTTGTGTTTATCTTGTAGAAAAGAATAGGTGAGCTTTGTGACTATCTTGTAGACAAGAATAGATGAGCTTTGTGACTATCTTGTAGACAATTATATAGACAATTCATTGACTTTCCCTCCCAAACTGTTAGCAGACAATTCAAGTTCACTGTTAAGAACAACAAACCCATTCGAAATTTGTGAAGCAAATAAGTTTAGCGAGATTTTATAAGGTATTAATTTTTAAAATTCTAGGATTATATATTTATATAATCTTATTTTGTATAATTTCAGTAAATATTCTTCAAAAATATTTTTCCATTCTTATTTTAAATTGTATAATCATAGTAATAGTAATTTTCGTTGGGACCGCAATCCATGCATCAGATTAGAGGTTGAGATTATCTTGACCACAATTCAGGTTGCCCCCTCCTTGATTCTTATTGTAATATATTAATTTCCAATTATCTTTACTTGATATTGATTTTGAAGAATTGCCACCTGGCTTTTATATTTATCTAGTAATAAAAGACATGATGGATAGTTATGTAATAAACAAAGCTCTGTATGCTACTTCCCGGATATACTACGGAATCCTACGTGGATAACAAACGTGAATAAAAGCAAATGCATACCACACTAATCGTAGAATGTATCAATATCCGGAAAATATATTATTTATTATTTCATTCGTTTATATGAAAAAGACGACCTATTAAAATAATTGTATAGGTTTTATGAAACTCGTTGGAACGGAATAAAAAGAGAAACGTAAATATACCGGGTGGAAATTAAAATATAAAAAAGAATAATGAATATACCACAAGGAAGATTAAGATTAAGAAAGTTGAGCTGTAACTTAAATCGTATTATTTTAATAATATTAATAATATTTAATAATTTTACTACAAAAAGGTGTAATTAGCAAACATAAAATAGAACATTTTCTATCCAAAATGGGAAGTAAAAAATAAAATAGATATGTAATACTAAAACGATTAGAGAAAATTAGATCCATCCTGTTTTAAAATAACTGTTAGGGAAGAGTGGGATGTCAATTTTATAAAATATCATAAATTCACCGCCGCCCGTCTTGAAGTATGCTAGGGTAGTGATTCCAAGGCGGGAGTAACGGCGAGTTTGAGGTGGGTTTGGTTGGTAGGCATCTCCGTGGAGATGAGTCCAACACTGTTTGGGTACTGGTTAAAAGGACCCAGTCGAACATGAGTTTCCCATCTCGGCCCGAAAAAAAAAATCCTGTTTTATTAAAATAACTGTTAGGGGAGAGTGGGATGTCAATTTTATAAAATATCATAAATTCATTAGTTTTAAACGGATTTTACCAAATTTGGTGTGATTGGAAAGTGAATTAAGCATTTAGTAATATATTATGTATTCGTTGTATATTTAAGGGCAACCAAATGGCGTGGTCTGAATTATTAACAATTTTTTGCATTCTTCTTCAAGAATTTAAATGGAAAGTCCAAAATCTTACCGATTTTTCCAATAGGTACTGAAATCCTGTAAAAAATGGGTGAAAACCACATGAAATTATCTCTTTTCAAATGAATAGTTTCTGAGATACAGTATCTCACCTTATTAAATGAAATTGATTGAATACGAGTTTTCTATTATATTTGTCCCCCTGCAATATTCTGTAACTACTCCACTTTGCCAAACGCTGCACAGCTTGCCTGAAAGCTTCACTCATTTCTACCGCGCGTGAGAGATTTTTTGGTTAAATAATCATTTAATAGTAGTTTGTACAACTTGTGCGCAAAGTGTCACTTTTCCTACGAGCCGTAAGGCGAGTGTCGCAAAGCTAGCGAGTGGGAAAAGTGATTTGCGTACAAGCTGTACAGAATATTTTTTCTACAACCACATTTATTAATGAAAGAAATACAGTAATTTATATAGTTATTTTATTTAAACATAAAGAACTTACAATATGAAAATAAATAGAAAAATCAGTTGAATGTATAATCAATTGTGAAATTTGAACCTCAGGTAACAAATGAGCCTTTTCGATAATATCTGGAGGAGTATTTTCAATGTCCGAATTGGACAACTCAAAAGATAAATTATTTTGATCTTGGTTCATAATTCCTAGAATAATAATAAGCTTAATAGGCTAATGTTTTTATAATTAATAAATTAAAATAAATAATAAAATAAATCGTTTACTTACTTACTTTTGGCTTAAATTTGAAAATTGTACACGAATAAGAAATTCAATATTAGGTTGAATTGTCCAAAAAGTTGACAGATCATAGGTAGCTTTATTTGACATTTCGGTGCGGAAAAGTGCCATAGCGTGTACTTTTCGCATTACTTTTCCAACGGTTATCCAAAGAATAAAAAAAAGGCCTGCTTTGCGTATAAAAATTTGTGTAGAAAAGCGTGTTTATTCTTAAATTGGGTATTTAGGGTGAATAATACAATTTTTAAATGTGAAACTTCTAAAATTGTTTGGTTTCTGGTTAAACTAGGTTCTGTTATGGTCAAGAACCCTGCTTTTAAGCCGATATTCAGGGATGTCTCAGTTGAATATTTCAACTGAATCATAGCTGTTTGTTAGGTAGAGCTATTATTCTATTTTAAAGGGATACATATCAAATAGAAGAAAATCATAATATCGCAAGAGCATTGATCAATACTGTCACAATTGACAGTTTTTAACATGAGGAACTGACGCACAACGAGGGGAAGTGATGAACCCCTGGTGAATTAATTTGGAAAAACTTTATACTCCGTTTCACGTAAGAAGAACCCACGTGAAGTTGCAGTCGTATGCGTGAACTTGTTGTCAAAACCAGCGACGTATTGTAAATTTGACATTCTACTTCAAATCAGTAGCGTTACGTGCTTACATTTTGTAGGTTAACACAAAATTTTTATATTTAAAATGTATTTATCAGATGTATATAGTTCAAATAAAACATATTTGGGAATTGTTTGAAGCTTTTCGAGAAATTTTCATATGAAAATACTCGGTATTGTTAAAATATTTATACTTTCAATTCACAATAAAATTGCTGTCGGCATGATACATCGTAATTGTAACGCCAATGGCATGAAACGGTCGTTACGAGGAGACATAGATTTTAGGATCTGCTCAAGACAGTTGGCAAACTTCACTTGGCTTCTTCTTATGTGAAACGGAGTCTACCATATACCAAACAATTCTAAGATCGACATTATTACTATGATCTGCATTCTTCCCGTATTCTAAAAACGATTACTTTTTTTTCAAGATGGCGAGCGAATCTCCCACGGATAACAATTCAAATGGAAATGAGCCGACTCTGCAAACAATAATAAGAAACCCATCAAGGACGACTGTAACTACAACTTCGGTGAGTATTTTCATTCAATTATAATTATTTATAGATTTCGATAGATTTAACATTCCAGTCGGTATCGTAAATATTTCTACGAACCCATATGGTTAATAGATTTTATTTTATAGAGAATCGGATATATACTGAATGTTATGTAAATACACAATAAAATATTTAGTACCTACTACTGTTAAAACCGGACTGGATATGTTATTGTCATATACTTGACATGTCGTGTGAGCGTTCTGCTTGTCCATCTCGTCATGACTGTTTACTTTGTCAAGTACACAAGTATTGGTGTAATTCCCAAGTACAATTAAGCTCAAGAGGTATTCTTATTAGATAAGATTAGTTTCCTATAGTTTATAACCACCTTACTTTTAGTGACTAATCTATTTCTTCAAAAATTGAATAGATGAGGCTTTTATCTATTTCTATTTATTTCCAAATTAATGAGCCGTTACACATGGGACTGATGGTCAGTCCTGTTCATCCGTGGGGGCCATTATATATAATACGACATTTCACATGTACAGCGCATCGTCAGTCCGTAGATTCGTCAGCAAGGGCATACGGCGAGCCTGTGCGCACAGCGTATACTACGCATCAGGTGGGGCTATTGTACATATTAGCTTTATTCGGGTCCATTCAATTACTGTTCTAAGACTGTCCGGAGTTTGCGCAGTCAAAATTGGCTTGTTCGGGTTTTAACAGGATGGTTCTGACACCCGCAGTTTGGCGTTCGGGGGTTTATTTTAGAGCAGTTCTTGGACGGTTCGAAAACAGTCTAAGCCAGTCCCCAGTCTCTAGCTAGTACAATTTTCGGATTATTTTTTACGCAAGCTCAAATCATTTGAAAAAAGGAGAAAGGTGGGAGCTATTTTGAAAATTCGCAGAGGTTTGTTTATTGTGTGTTGTTTATTTTGGATTTTTACTTTTTAAATTTAATATTTAACAAATGGATGCTAATGATTTTATGGAAATATTTGAACCTAGCTCATCATCATCAAGTGAAGACGATGTTCTTCTTGATGTGATCAATAATCTTATAATACCGGAAGTCTTACAGGATCATAATATGAAGAGTTATCATCAATTGTCAATTTAATTGGGTTAGTTCAGTTCTATAGACAATGCGGATGTTCGGGTTTTTTCAAACTTTGATCAATTTTAAACGGTCCGAGAATAGTTCTTAAGACTTTATAAAGTACGCAACTAGTTTACGGACTGGTTTACGGACTGTCCAGAAACAAAAACCCGAATAAAGCTATTATGCGGTTTAACACACGTATCCTGATTATGATGGTCAGTTGCGAATAACATCCCGGTTTGATCACAGTGTTGTTTTATCTACTTTTACGGCAAGAACGATGGAGAAAAATGAGCTACGTAGAGATACAGAAATTCTAATAAGTCTTATTGAAGAAAATAGATGTATTTGGGAAACTTCAGGAGTCTGTGGAAAATACGCCACTTGTTGGTTACAAGACCAAAGGCACATTCAATAAATCGTCTAGCTCGTGTAAGCCTATAGTTGAGAATTTTCTTTTTGTAATTGAGATTTTTCCTTGATGTTCTTCGATCTATTAATCGTTTAACGCACAAAGCGGAAACCACGCATTGTTCCGTACGATTCAAATACATTTTTAAACTTGTGTCATACGTAGCTTTTGAAAGGCAGATTTCGATTCGCGTACTAACACAACTGATCATCAGGACTGACCATCAGGCCCATGTGTAATGGCTCTAAAGCACCAGCGCCAGCCTTTCTATGTGCTTTAGCGTCTTCATCCATTCATTTGGGTGGTACTGAATAGCCTAGGCACTCGAACTAAATCTTTGTTCCGTTTCCCATATTATCTACTTCTATTTCAGAATTTTCAAGTCTTCTATATAGGCCGCAAGCTTCAGTAATTAATGATTTTATTATTTCCTCTCCAAACAAATGCCATCTTGGATATAGGGAGTTAAATTAACTTTTGTTTAACAAACATAGAAAAAATCACACAAGTACCTTTAATTCCGGTTCACTATCCATCCATAAACGCTTGTTTGCTGCTTTTAATATTAGAACCCTGTCAAATCTTAGAAGGGACATGTCCTTCGTAAACCCAAGTTTCATCAAGATAAAAAATTGAAGAACGTGTCGCGCGACACACGGTAAGAACTTTAGTTCCTTTTAAGCAATAATCAAATTTTTTGAATCAATAAATAAATACACACATATTAATATAAGAATTTATTTTACTCTGGATGAAACTTCATTTAACAAAAGTATACAGTAGTATTAATTATAAAAATCTAATCATTAAGTTGATTGGCACAAAGTACATATTAAGTATTTTATTAACTGTAAGGAGACTGAGGAGAGAGCGCGAGAGCCCACGCGCTCAAGGCACATAACGTAACGTAACGGTCAGATCTTCTGCGTCGCGACCCCCCAGTGCTCCAACCTAACGTAAAGAACTAAAAATTTCTTTGTCCCTATCGTTTTTCTGCTATCATCTCGCGAAGATCATTTTCCTGCTACAGGAAGACAACTATTCCTACTTAGGGTATTAGTGACAGCAGAGAGATTGTCCACCTGGTTTCCCATCTAGCCAATATCGGCCAAGTCATAAAAAATTGTAACGAGTGCAATACATACAAGACTATCTGCCGGGTTCCTGCGTAATGAGTCCTGTATATTGCTACGTGAGTTGGCTGGTTCATTATAGTCCTTAACTAAACGTAGTTCATCTAGAAAACTACATAAAACAAAACTGTAATTTTTGCAGAACCCTGCTTGAACAAATATTGTTTCAAAATAATATTTACATATAGACATGGGCTTCAATTAAAGTATACCATGCAATGTGCCTCGAGCAAACACTTTTAATGCAATATACTAATTATTCCGTAGAGAAGATATAAACAAAAACATGAAAGTACCCATTATTGTAAATACCACATATGTTATTTCCAACATTAATTATCGATTAAATAGTTTGTTTTTTTACTTTTTGTTGTTATCCGTTGCAATGTTGCATAATGACAAAGTTAGTATCGACTGCTTAATAAGGAATCTTGAATAAAAGATTATCCGCAAGGTTGTTGTGTGTATGTTTTTTTTTTTCGACATTAATATTTATGTTGTAAGGAATCATATAATATTAATCACTTTCGTAGAAAAGTCACTTTTGTTTTATAAGGATCAAATAATCTGAGCGTGGTTGGAAAACTAGTTTTTAATGAGACGTAAATCATACAAAAATTATAGAAGTACCCCCAAAACTTATTGCCCATCTTGTATGTATGACTGTATTTAGGGGTGACATTCACTGAGACCTAAAAGATCCCCTTTACTTCTACTTAGTTTAGAGGAGAGTCTCAGAGACCAGCAGCTCTCTCAGTCCTATTTCCCAGAGGAAGTTTAGGACATTTAGGACTATCCGACATTATGATAATTATTTGACAATTTGTCAATATCGAACTAGGCGCACTTTCTTATGGCGTGAATTTCCGCATGAAAGATACTTGGGGTTTTCCCAGGCTTTCGGACTGTTTTGCTCCTGGCCCGAACACTTTTTCTATGGCTTTTGAGCCGTCTGTGTACCATTGAATGGCATTCTTTCCATGACTGGTAATAGTATTTGGATACCATCTCTCTTTGTTGCTTAACTCCTGGGATTACTGGGATATCAAATTTTCGGAGCTCCTCAAGCAAAGTGAATAGAAAGCAGTAGCAAACTTCTCGCCTGTTTTTGGACTGGAGTATTTTTTCAGTAAGATTCACTAATGCCCGATTTCACCAATTGTATCCTAAAGTTGGCTAATACCTTGATCTGATTTAGGAATTCCTGAAAATATCACTTTTAGATATTGATAGCGCGGGATGGAACGTATATTACATTTAGGAATTACTTATCTTTAGGAAATGGTTGGCGAAATCGGGGTACCACAAAATGGTTCGGACTAGCTAAAAGGAGTACAAAATCCTTTTTCGGTTGCTTGAGTGATTGCTTGAAGTTCCAGACTGTTTCAAACGTCAGAGTAAATAGCCTAACTATCAGATGTAATAAATATTATGGCTGAGTTGAGACGTTTTCAAAGGCACACTTGAGCTCAAAAAATCCACTGTTAATAGTTCTGCTTGGAATGTTAGAGTTTTTCCCAGGGCTGCTAACATCCTAATATTAGGAGCCCTATTCCTACTCCTTCGTTTGTTTTTGAACCCTCAGTATAGTAAAATAGAGCAGTGGGCCTAAAACAACACGTGCTAACAGCAGATAGAGAAGGGTAAAACTGTTCATGTTGGACTAGTAGACGTTGAGGAGCCAAGATCTTGGGTATTTAAACTGTCCATGGAAAGAGTGGGAGAGGATGAAAGATAGAATAGAAGCCAGTGATTGGTCGTTTGGAAACGGCCTCGAACAATTTTCTGGACGACGGAAACGGCTGTGGCCTGTGCGGTTCAACGTAAGCCATAGATGGTGGATATGGCAGAAAGATTTGGAAATTCAGATTAGGATGCTGTTTGTGACATGGCTTACAGAAATGAAAGGTGCCAATGAAATGTCCTCTCAAGTGTTTGAAGTAATGAGAAAAAGCTTGATGAAGTTTGATGGCAAAGCTACTCCCGATAATACAAAAAGTCCAGTTTAGAAGCGTATAGAGCGAACCACAATCTTGTTTTTATTTCAAAGTTTTGGTAGCGTTCCAGCAACCGTCATCAAGGATTCTGTTATGAAAAAATCGACTGTAAGCGGCTCTAAATAATGTATTTTTTGAAAACTTCAAATACAATAATTCTAGTAACAATTTCATAAATTACATTCAACATATGTTGTGGTTTATCTAATCTTAATATATTCGTAATTTTGTTGATGAGTAATCAATTAGTGTTATACAATTTTTTTTATTAACGTATCCATTTCCAATTATTATTACCGAGTAAATATTGGTCTAGGGATTTGTTATAAATCCTATCGATTGCGTGTAAATAATATTTTTTGATCTTCATATTTTAGAAACTGGATATATAGAAATAGTGTCTCAAATAATTGATTGTAATTTTTTGTGTGTTTTCATTGTTGAATGTTTATATGGAGTGTCCAGAAATACTATACAAAGGAAAAATTCTAAAATCATGAATCCAAAGGATATAGAGATCATTGTATGCCGATTTTAAGTCAATTGCCTCATCCAAAAATACTGATCAGAGGAGGTAGAGCTCTTTAAAGATGGCGCTGTTGCAAAAAGGAATTCATAAATTGATTTATTCATTGCAATGTGCCCAATTATATAAATACGATTTTTTTATTGTAGCCATAAGCGGCTCGTTTGGGTGGGACACTTAAAACAATTAATTTTTATTTAAAATGGATAAGAAATGGTTCCGGCGCTAGATTTTCGCGGTAAGACTTAAAAATAAAACCACAATTTGAGATATAATTCATACAATATTCATATTTATCTTAAGCGCTATTCGGCGAATTTAATTGAGCTTCAAGCGCCAACAATTTGTTTTCATCTGAATTTTACTCAGTGTGTTGTATAATAAATGGTTTTTAATTCTGTTTACTTGTGACAGTGCTTCCCGAGTAAACGATTATCTTTAAAATTCGAATTAATAGTTAAATCGATTTTTAAAGGAAAAAATATTATTTATAATATTCGGTGTGAGTGGGAAATTATATCAATTTGACACGATTTCTTTATGTAATTTTGCTATGTTGGTAATAGTAGAACAATTTCCAACACTACTAATTCTCTAGAGAATAAATTATCAAATTATATTCAAAAATTGTCGAATCTCTTGCAGAAAAAATAGATTCATTTCTCATGAATAAGTTCTACAGGAAGATGACAGTTTACCACAAGTTGGCAGATCCAAATTATCAAAACTTTCAAGCGAGATACTTTTCCTGAGGGAAGCAAAATAGAAAGTCCCTAATATCTTCTTTTAGATAATTGTTGCTGGTGAATGTCATTTATTGTCAATGGATTATAGTTTGTTTCAAAAAGTGTATAGATTATTGGAATGCAATAATCCTTTAACAACCAGATTTTTATCGGATATTACATAGTTGTACTCAAACTTAACAAAAAATTTTACAATTTAATAGTAACTGTTTAGAGGGTAAGGAAACTATTTTATTTTATAGCACATACTTTTATATTCAAAGTGATACCCCAAAAGTTTTCTTTCATAAATTTAAAAATTGTGGACTACCTAAAAT